>JADHZB010000260.1:0-21022 GCA_015657535.1 Nephromyces sp. MM_2019 | reverse complement strand
GTGTGTATCAATGTGTGTGGGTGTGTGTATCAATGTGTGTGTGTATCAATGTGTGTGGGTGTGTGTATCAATGGGTGTGTGTATCAATGTGTGAGGTATGTTTATGTGGGTTTGTGGGAGAGTGTAATGTATGTGGGTACGTATGTTGCTGTGTTTATTGTGTGTGGTGTGTGCGCGTGTGTGTGCGTGTACAGTCATGTACGTGTGTGAAACTTTTTGTGCTTTCTACTCTTCATTTCTCTGATGGGAAAAACAATCATTGCCCTATGTGTAGGCGACGTATTCTCTGGAGTTGGTGGATTTGCTGTGTATTTAGCGAGCCAGGGGTGTTGTGTGTTAGGAAATGACCTTAATCCTTGTGGAGCTAAGCTTATAGAAGAGAATGCTAAAAACAATAAGGTTAATATACTATTAACATGGTATTCGGAGTGTTTCTTTACTGCTTTGGCTTGTGTATGTGAGCATCGAAATGATCTTCCATATTATACATATGCTTCTAGATGTTGAATTATGTACCAAAGGCTAGGCAGAGTGAGCCTTTTGGTTTGCATAGTTTTCTTAGAGATGGTCGCTCTTGCTGGTGTATCGTATTTTTAGCTGTAGCTTCAGGATCCTAGTGTGTGTGTGTGTGTGTGTGTGTGTGTGGGCATGAGTCTGTGTGTGTGTGTGTGTGTGGGCATGAGTCTGTGTTTGTTTGTGTGTGTGTGTGTGTGTGGGCATGAGTCTGTGTGTGTGTGTGTGTGAGTCTGTGTTTGTTTGTGTGTGTGTGTGTGTGGGCATGAGTCTGTGTGTGTGTGTGTGGGCGTATCTGTGTTTGTTTGTGTGTGTGTGTGTGTGGGCATGAGTCTGTGTGAATGTGGATGTGTGGATGTGTGGGCGTATCTGTGTTTGTTTGTGTGTGTGTGTGTGTGTGGGCATGAGTCTGTGTGTGTGTATGTGTGTGTGAGTCTGCATGAGTGTGTATGTGTATTTTTTTTGTGTTTTTCTGCTCGTGTTTGTGTGTTTGCTTTTGTGTGTGTGCGTGTATGTTTTTTTATGTATATGTGTGTATATGCGTGTCTATGTGTGCTTAACTATGTGTGTTTATATGCGCATGTGCATCCTGATATGCATGTATGTCTTGTATATATCTTCGTGAGTTTATTCGCATATATCCCACTATGTGAATCACCATATATTGACTTCGATGCGTATAGCCCTGTATATACACCCCAGCATGTGTGTTTTTTTTGTTTTGGCATTTTCCTGCATTATCCTGCATTTTGCTGATTAAACTCTGTGTGCGAATTCGCTGTTTTTCTTCTTCAAAGGTTGAGGATTTAGTAAAGGCCTCTTCAATGGATGGAAGGGACTTCATCAGACGTTTAGTTTATGAAGAAAAAGTGTTGGATAAAAGAACCAGAGAAATCAGCGGATTTAAAGTTAATGAAAATGCGGCTATTCACTTTATTATGAATCTTCCTGCCTTATCGCTGGAATTTCTAGGTAAATAGCTATAAATTTTCTATGAATATGTGTGTTGTTTAGAGCTGCATGAATTCTGTCTCTCACACGCACACACGCCTTTAAGTGGGTATGGAGATTTTTTCCGGTTGTGTGTGTGTGTGTGTGTGTTTTATCCTGGCTTTAGTGTGTGTATGTATATATTATAAGTGTTGCAATGTGTGTGCCTGTATACTATGGGGGTCCGAGTATGTGTGGATGTGTATCCATCATCCAGGTTCTAGTGTGTGTATAAATTATATGGCTCCTAGTGTGTATACGTAAATCCAATGTGGGTACTAGTGTGTGTATGCACCTATTGCATGAGTCCTAGTATGTGTAAATGTAAGCCATGCGGATCCTGCTGTGCTGTGCTGTGCTGTGTGTGTATTCTCCACTTGTGTGCTACTTGTGTTCTCTTTACACCTGAAGAATGTATAAAAGCGAGTGAATTAGAGTGTGCGGTTAACATGTGTGTGTATATTCTAACACTCTTGTGCTTGTTTCTTCTCGAGTGCAGATGTCATGCGAGATCTTGCAGTGTTGGAGGAGGAGTATTTGAGGAAATTTTGGTTTCACTGCTACTTCTTCTCCAAATGTGAAAAACCTGAGGATGAAGCTATGGTCTGGTATATGCTATTGCTGAATTCTATGTGTGTGGATTTTAATTTTTGGTATATATGTGTGCTCTTGCAGAGTTAGTGCTTTTTTAGGAAGCAATACCACGTTCATTTTCCATCTTCTAACGTTGCGAGCGGAATTTTGAAGAAGAAGCAGTAAAAACAGCGAAATTCAGACAGAGAGAGCAAAATGTATAACTATGGCAGCTAATATAAGATAAAAAAGCAATAAAGATAGATACGGAAGGCGCAGAAGTCTATGGATATAGATTTAGGTAAAATTATAGAAACCTTTCTTAGAGTTGCTACCCTATATATGCAAATATGCAGAAGCTTTCTTAAAGTAGCTATTACCGTTGTTATACTTTTGGAGGCAGAATTAAAGCATTTCATCTTCTGATTAAGGACTAGTAGCTTCAAAAATTTTCAAAGAGGCTTCTTCGCAATAAAAGAGAGCTTAAGGCTGAGGAAGTGAGTGTGCGATATATTATCAGCAAATGATCAACTAGTATTTCCAAGAAGAGCGTGGGCAATCACTGATGCTTGCAGTTTTGTATGAAATTCTTTTTTTTTACTCACTTTAATGATGAAGCTTAAAAGATCCTGTTGTCTAGGATTCTTGCTTGTATTACAGACTTTAAGTTTTTAATTATGTATATTTCCATGTGGTTCTTTTGTGTTAAGCATATGTATATTATGAAGGATCTCCATCTATACTTTGCCTAATCCCAAACATATTGGGAATTCTACTCTCGTATCAATTACTGTCATTGACAATGGTCGTAATGCTAAACACATGCTGCTGTTTGATTCCACTTGGAGATTAGTATTTGGTGATTATCTTACTTTTTTTATGTTTTGATGTTCTTATACAGGCTTGATCTTCTATATCTGCCTATGATTTTTCTTCTGCTTCCTCGGCTTCTGCTTCTTAGCCTTTGATTCGGTTTTCTCATGTGCTATTTATTTTTTATGCTTTTTTTCCTTTTCCTTCTTCTTTTTCTGCTTCTGTTTTTTCCTTTTTCTGCTTTTGCTTTTTCTTTTTTTCCTTCTTATTTTGTTTTTCCTTCTCCGTTTTCTTCCCCTTCCCTTTCTCCTTCTTCTTCTTCTTCTTCTGTTATGTTTTAACATTCCTATCGTGGCTTGCTCTTATTACCTCCACTTCTTCTATTCACCCTTCTATTTCTTAGTTAAGGATAAAAGCTGCCAGTTCTCTTGATCCTGCAAATCTATCGGTCCAAAAGGTACTGGCTCAAGCTTTGGGTTTTATGCAGTTCCAGCTTGTGAGTTTGTGTGTTTGTTGAGGGGTAGGCAGGGGCCCTTTCTCTATGAATGCATCAAGGTAAAGTGATGCACACACAGGATTTAAAAAAATGTGTGCTTCATGTTTACTCTACAGAATTTGTGTTTATCTTTTGTATGCATTAAACTTTCGTTTTTTTCTTGGACTTGTTGCTGGTGGTCCTTTGTGCGCGTAAGCTTCTATTCAGCATACTGAGGCTAGCGTGTGTGTAGTATTTTTGATGAAAAAGTTGAGCTTTTTTTGCCACATTTTGTTTTGCTGGCAGAAATATTTAACAGGCGTTTAGTCTTTCTTAACAATCTTTTTTCGTTCCTAATAGTTTTTTCTATAAACACCACTTCTCCTCTTTCTTCACCGACTTGCAGGTACGATTGGTCTCTCCATACAAGTTGATGTTCCGAGCCGAGTTCACGTTTTCCACATCAGGGAAGAAAAGGAACAGAAATGCCATAGAGGATGGCACTTTTGAAGCTATTAAGCACGCGAAAAAAATTTCGGCAAAATCTGAAGGTTAAGACTAAAGCTCTGATCTTCTACGAAACTTGGAGGTTGCGTGTGCGTATTCAATTTAATCTCTAATAAAGGCATCATAAAAAAAAGAGAGGCAGTAGAGGAAGCAGCGTATGCTTTTTCACGAGAACCAGAGATTACGCCGGGATTAATGCATATTTCTTACCGTATCAAAAAAGGGAAATGAACACCAATAAGAGTAGCAAACTACCTCTAAACTAGAAAATTAACCCTAAAAAAGACACAGAAAACTGCGACAAGATGGTCCAAGGATGAGCAATGAAGAATATACTGTTTTTCTTGGCAGTTAAACTAGTATGGACACCGCATATTCAGGATTAATTTTAAAGGGTTCATGTAGAAATTTGAATAAACTGCGGTTAGGAAGTTTGATTTTAGCGGCAGATTCTTCTTCCTAAGCACGAAAACAGATGCTGAAGAATTACCAAAGACAAACCCCTCCGCTTTCTAAGCGGGGAAGCACACGGAATGAACCCTCTTTGGCGACTGCGAACCTTTTCTAAATGCCTTCTGCAGTTGAGTAGGTATAAATACCTTTTCGTTGCTCGCGATAACGGCAGCCCTTAGCCTTCCTCTTCCTTAGTTAGTCTTTGGATTTTTCTTGTGGGAGAATTTCCTCCTGTATTTTTAACTTTTGAACCTGCTGCTAAAGCTTTTATTTCTTGTAGAAAACCGCTTCACTGTGGAAGAATCTCCCTCCTGCTTTCTAAGCTATCGGTTCAGCTGCTAAACCTCCCCTTGTACATACCAAGACATTAGTGACTCGTGGTGGAGCTTCTTTCGCAGCTTTTGTTGTATTGACTGCTGACGGTAGAAATTTGTAGTGATTATGTCTTGCGTGCGAAATCAACAAGGAGTTGATGACAAGGAAAAGTTTACGCATGGCCTTGTTGGTTGGCGTAATTGCGGCTTTTTTTCACTTTGTCAGCGTTGAAAATTGCCTTTTTTACTTCATCTAGTTCGCACAGTTTCATGCCTCTTATGCTGTTTTTATGACTCCTTTCGGTTCATTTGATCTATAAAAACTGCCTGGTTTACTGTAGTCTAAGTACTGCTCTTACCCCGGAGGTATTGAAACCTTAGTTTACTTTTTTTTTGAGAGTTTTGCTTGGTGTCTCCACGCGCTAGTTAGGTCTATTTGATAGAAGAATTTATATTTGCAATATACCAATTTCATAGTAACTCATTAAAGTCTTTAAAAAAGGGGCACTGATGGACATGAAGGTTTACTCAGGGATACAAACAGGTTGTTGACTGACCACTTGTCATGGAATATGAGTGGATATACATTGTTCTCGAGATCTTTTTGCAATTTTAGATGAGAAACTTTAGTTAAAAAGTTGTAGAAATTCGTGTTAGAAGAAGAATACTCAATATAAACTTCAAGAATTCGCCATAAAAACTTAGAGAAATTGCATTAAAAAAGAGAATACTCGATTCAAACTTCAGGAATTCTCTATAAAAAGTTATATAATTTGCGTTAGAAAGAGTATTCTCCATAGAAACTTGGAGTTATCCTAATAAACTTAGAAAAATTGCATTAGAAAGAGAACATTCGATCAGTACTCAAAAAATGCCTCAAATAAACTCAAAAAATCCCCCATATAGAGTCCGGGAATTCTTTAGCAACGCTGTACATGCTCTCCTCTTGGAATGTATATTCTTAGCGCGACAGCTTAGTGGGAGGGAGCTGCTATTTCGTCATAAAATTATTCTACCGGAATGATTCCTTTGGCGTGTAATAAAATACATGCAAGCTAGTGAGAGGGTAGCCTCCTTTGACAACACTGAGTGATTTTCTCATTATACTTATCGGTAAGATGTGCCTACGTTTATCCTCTTTACTAGTACGACAACTGGTACTGTTTGTATAAATACTTTATCGTTATGCGAACTCTCGCGTGTGTGTTACAATTTTGGAGTTATTAAAGTGTGTGCCTTTCCTTCATAATGTAGTTTTGGCAGTGTGTGTGTCGGTAAATCCATCAGTGAGCGGCTTTTTCCTTGAATTTGACAAAAAATTCCGCGATTCTTGTCTTCGTTGAAATACTAGCTAGTCAAGAAAATTACTTATTTTACGTGATTTTTCACCAAATTTCCCCTCAGGGAATATTCACTTTAATGCTCAGTTCTAGACTAACTCGGTCACACACGGCAACAGTGTAGTTTTACGATCTGTACTTTGTAGCTATCCTCTCTCTTCTGTAAAGACTATATGAAGGCACACTTGAACCTTTCTAGCAGTTCAGTGCCATTCAAAAGAGGCTGCTTTTTAGGTTTTTGAACCAAACTAATACTGCTTGCACAATCTAGCTCATTAAACCTTCATTACATTACGGTTTCTCCAGTCTCTGCGAGAAACTAGCTAGTCCATATGAAAGGAGCAATCGTTTCGACTAACATCGTAGCCTTCAGGTGAACATCATCACCTGCCTTCATACAATTGCTTAACATACTAAGTCCCTCCTCCTGTAGCACGACGTTGCAGCAGGCTCCCATACAGATATTGTATTCCAGGCATCCCTGGTTGGGCCTTTTTATAGAGTTGAAAAGATCCAACAGATTTTGAAGAATTGGAGCTCGAGGGTCGATAGGAGCTTGTACAACAGGGGTACTTTCTGCTGCTTCGCTGGTATCAGTAGGTGTGTGCAAAGCTTTTTTTTCCGTGGTATTATTTTCATTTACTGATTCTGCGGTTTTATATATATCTGGTGTATCGCTAGCTTGCGAAGGCTCATCTGTCTTTTTGGACTTTTTAGACGATTGAATGATAAGCTCTTTTGATTGAGCTAGGGATGGTGGACTTCCTTTTTCTTTTCCTTGGGTTCTTGGTTCAGCAAGACCCTCTTCTTGGGAGGGCAATTTCTGAGGATGAGAAGCTTCAGTAGACGTGAGCTGCTCTCTACCTTCATTAACTCCTTCAGGTACACGTATCGCATCGTGAGGTCCGCGTATGCCTGCAGTTTCTTCTACATTACTCGATTTTTCTTCTTTCTCAGCAACTGTTCTCTCTGCCCTCTGGAGAAGATTGATCAATTCGGTGCAAATCTTTGCGAAGGCTGCGGCTTTTTTTCTGTTTTCAGCCATACCGCGCGCATAATGGGCCATTTGGCTATGCGTTTCTTTTGGTGGGGTGATATTTTCAGGGGGACTGGCCTGTGATGCTGCAGTGGGGCAAAAAAAAACATATCGGGGAGAAAATTCTTGAAAAGAATAAAATCTAAAGAAGATTCTCTAATTTTTTTAGGTTGAAGTTTTCTCAAAAGGAAAGATTTTTAGCTTATAAAACAGTAGAACTCATTCTATTGGTGGATTTCCGTAGAAAGTTCCAACAAAATAGTTTCTAATCTCTGACTTAAGCCTATTTGAGGTAGTTACAAACACTAGGAAAAAAAATCTTTACTACGCGCTCGCCTTCTAATGTGTGTCCATATTTACCGTGATAGTTTCTATTTCATAGTGCTATGCTATCCATGAGCGAGACTAAATTTTTTTCTTCGTTAGCGAAAAAAAAACGAAACCTTCCACACTAGTTGCTTCGTGAATATTGCGATCCTCTTGGTACTCACCTCCTTTTCTTTCTTTGTTGTGGATCGAATCCGCATTTATAGCTTCATTTCTGCGAGAAGCTGCTTTGTAACTCTTGATAAAGTTCTTTATGTCTTCATGCATAGTATCCCGCCTTTTCTTTTCAGCTTCCAGTTTATCTGAAATGAACCGGTTGTCTGTATTGGAGGTGCCTGAACCATTCTCTGCAATACATTGGTGTACATCATGCCTTTCACAGTTAACTGTCGGCTCTAATTTCTGCGTAGCTGAAAAGGGCGGATTTTTTTTAGTTCCTAGGTATCCTGCTGCTGCCCGCAACGGTTGAAAGTTCTCCAAAACATATTTCTTAAAATATATCCCGGTTATTATTATGAATAAACTAATAGAGATGAAAGTGGTGAAGGAAATTTGCAGTATCTCATTCAGCAAAAACATGTTTTCAGGTATTAGGTAGTGTTGACCTGAAAAAAGGAAAAAAAGAGCCAGAAAAAACCTTGAATAACGAGGAAATTGGATCAAACGACACACCAGTAGTTTTGAAACAGATGAAATTGTGGTTAACGCATGAGGCTTCAGTGGCTTGAAAAATATCACTGCCAGAAACAAAAGGTGTAAAATTGCCAATTTAAATCGCATTGTTAAACAGTGGAAAAATTTTTTTTACAGATTCAAAGAAATTTCAATATTCGAGTCCGCACACAATGGGTGAAGAGATGATCATCATGGAAAGTGCAATTTAGATTACCAAAAAGGAGAACTTGCCAGGAGGAGCAGTGCTCCCGATTTCATATGAATAGGCTGCAAGAAGGTTTTACGAGACTTTGAATGCCCCAATCAAAGAAATTGAAGCATAGCGTAGGGGTAAAGCAGCGAGTAAACAAAAAAAGTTTCATAAAAAAAATGCATGTAAACATATTTAACAGGAAAATAATCAGCTAGTTTCTTAGAATAGAGTGAGTAACAGAAAAGGTTTGTATCCAAAAAGGGATCGCCCATAGACACTCTAGTGTTTGGGTATACGCTGAAGAAAAAGCCTTTGAGTCTGTGCGCGAGAGACGAACTAATCAATCGCCAAAGAAACTTACCTTTGGAAGGCATAAAAGCATTCAGCATGTCAACTAATATTAGAAAGAGGAGGAATGCTGTTTTGGGGTTATTTAAGTAGCAATAGGGAGGAGGGAGAATGATGTTTTTGGATGATTTGAGCAGCAATAAAAAATAACTAAAAGATTACACTTTCCAACTATATAATCAACAATAAATCAGCCAAAACGCACACTTCCCCATTATACAATCGACAATAACAAAATTGAAAACCAGGGTCACTACGAAACCCTCCAATCTCTTTGAAAAAAAAGTGTTTTTTCATCCCTCTTGCATGCATTCCACAGTAGGGTGAAGTAGAAACATCTTGTTCACGAATTTTAAGTGATTTTTTTCTCTGCTTTTGAAGCTTAAAATTGAATTTTTTGTTGATGTCCTCATAGTTAAAAGAATTCCATCAATTTTGCGGTGGACTTGAATCGGGGAGAGCATCAGTCAAAAAATAAAGAGAAGATATTGTTGCTTACTCTAATTATTCCTGCCCTTTAAGAATTTTTATCCTCGAATAAAAGTGCGAAATTCACGAGGAATTTCAGAAGAAAGTTCAAAAAAGTTGAATTCTTCTTTCACCTGTTTTTTCCCTTAATTTTTTGATGATTTCACGAATTTTTTTTTCTGGCGAGGTTTTCAGAGGAAAAGTATATATTCCACTTGGTAATGGGATACAGTACATAAGGCGTGTGTGTGTGTGCGCTGGTATTTCTCCTGTTTTTTTGGAGGTACTTAGCTAATTTAACGTGTTTTACCGCTTTAGTGATTATTTTACTCGTTTTATATGAGTGAATAACATTAGAGGGAGACAGGAAAATGTCTGCTGGACACGCGAGAGATGCTACTGTCGGCAATCATTGTGCGGGCATCAGCAGTGGTATATATGCAGCACACAGGTGATATTTTGATGGGAAAACACACACACACACAGTTGAGATAGATGAGAAGACATACACACACCTAGCGTCAGATTCACACATTTTAATTAACGAGTTCACACACAAAAACTCGCATCCTGTATCACCCACGGGAGATAATACGTAACGTCAAAATTTGCTGTTTATGAGGGAAGCCCAAGGAAAATCCTGGGCATTCAAGCTTAAAGTAGCTTAAGCCTTTACTGGCTTAAGTGTGTGCCTACTGTACTTAAACTTGGACTAGCTTAATCGTGTGCGCGTTTTACTTAAGCTTACACCCTCTTTTTTTCTAGTTCAAACTTCTACTACTCAAAAGCGGTAACTTCCATGGTCTTTCTCTTCTTCTACGTCTCCTCCCTCGTCTTGCACGCAGAAATTCCGAATTTTTAAATCTTCTTTCTCTAACATCAGTGTACGTACACCGATTTCAAAGTTTTTGCTTCTTCAGAAAAAGTAGCAAAAGATGTTCCCAACTCATATCAAAGACTTTATCTAAATAATAACGATTATAAAAAAACTTGCTTTCTCATCTATTTTCCCACCACCTTCCTATGTGCTCTTGTTTATATGTTTGTCACAATACGCACACACACAAACCACCACCACCTCAGCTAACCCTTCATCTACTATTGGTTCTCTCCTTTTTTTTGTTTTTTGATTCCTTCTTCCTCCTACACAATCGCAACAGTTTCTTCAATTTATCTGCTTCATCTTCAGTCCGCTGAAACTCTGCTTCCTCTTGCTTCTCCTTCTTCAAAATCACCGCAATTTCATCAGTTTCTCTGCGTCATCCTCATCAGCTAAATCTCTCTGCTTCATCCTCGTCCTTTTTCTCCACAATCGCACGAATTTCATAAGTAATCATCATGGAAATCGCCACGGCAGGAGATTATGAAGAGCTTCTTGCTCCGTCTTGTGGAAGAGGAGTTTGCCTTATCCACTCGGCGGATACACACGCACCCTCTAAACAACTCGTCCGGCTTTTCAAAGGGCCTCTTTCTAAAGTTTGATAAAGCTTACTCCCTCAAATCGCCGCTTTTTGGAGGTTTTGGGGTTTTTTGTGTGTAACTTCGTTATTTTGTGGAGGTTTTTACATCTTCTTCATGTTTTATGGGAATTAATTAACTTATTGAGCCTTCTCTTTGGAAATTGATCTAAAATCAAATTTTTTGGATATTTTCTTTGTTTTTTTTATTTTCTGCTTCATACACAGATATTTTTCCCGTAACATCTCCTTCAATTATTTTTTTTCTCACAAAATTTTTTTTCTTAAACTGTTTTTCTACCAATTTTTTTGAATTTTATCGCATGAAATTTTCAATACTCAAATTTCTCAAATACTGGCGGGAGTATGTGGCTACCGATACTCTTATTGCACATGTGGGCTTGTCTTTTACTCTGTCTCTTCTTGCTTCTCCAATGAAACATTGTGAATTTCCAGCCGTTCGCTTTGCTGCAAAAATCTTTAATTAATCTTTTTTGATATTTTGTGGTGTTTATTGATGTTTCATCTCTTTCGTTTTTTTTATGTTTCTTCTTCTTCATGTTTTTCGTCTTTTTCATCTTCCTCCTCCTTTTTGTTTTGCTCCTCTTTTGCATGGATTTGCTCATTTTCCCGTTATTTCAGTTTCATGTATCTTTTTTTTTATACTTCACTGCTTATGCCTCTAACGTCAGGAATTCCCAATGGTTAAATTCGTTGTGCTAGACTTCATCAAAAGTAGAGGTTTTCTCCCTACTAATGATGCTGCCTTGATTACTTCTATTCCTACTATCCTCTTCTTCGAGGTTAGTTATATCAGCATCGTCTTCAGCTGGTTAAATGCTGAGGAAGAGGGTATTTTGATGTTTCTTTTGCGCAAACTTTTCGTTTTTTAAAGAGAAGATTTCTTTAGGATTTTGGAGTGCTAATGCTTTAGTTGTGTTCGATGGATGCTAGATATGTGTGTGTGTGTGGAGAGGGGAAGGTTTTGGTGGGCCAAGAATTTGGTGTGTAGCTTGTGTAGATGTTAAGCACAGTTTAGGTGGTGTTTATGGCGTAATCTGGAGATGAGGTAAGGATGTGCATATAATATATTTATGTGATGAGGGTGTGGTGTGGCTTAGTTGGAGCGGATAAATCTACAGAGAGTGTGTGCCGTGGCTTATTTTTTTCTGCTTTTGTGTGCGAAATCTATGCTGTGGCTTGATTTGACTATGTGTGGCTGTATAGTCTCTCATACGCCTTTGCACTATATTTTGAGAGCGCATGCGTGCGTAGACACTGTTGCACTCTTTTTCTTTATTTCTTTGGCACTGTATGTGTGGGTGTTATGTGTGTGTCTGTTTCATTTTTCCGTCTAAAAGGCATTATGTCTCGTTATTCTCTATATAGAAGGGTAATAGGGTTGGATTGACGAAAGGGTTTAACCCTCAGGATCTTTTAAAGGCTCTAAAGGCTTGGACTGCTTCGGAGCTTGGGAGCCTCCCCAAGGAGTTTTCAGAGAAATTTCAGTTGACTGCAGAAGCATCAGCTGCTACACACACACGAAAGGAGGTGCTTGCCTCTGAAAATGAGCAGGATAGCGGTATGTGTGGATGTTGTGTGTGTTTGTTTATTGGTGTTGTGTGTGTGTATATGTGTATGGGAGTGTTATGTATGTGTGTCCATTTGTGAGTGAGATTTTTTGGGTTGTCCTTATAATTGTGTGCGTGTGTGTGTCAACCTGTAGCAATTAGTTTACTATCACCACTGCCTAGCCCCTGTTAATCTATCATTTTGAGTGTATATACAGCCGAGAGAAGGCGAGCTGCCTTGGAGAAGCTTACGAAGACGCATGATATTATGCTGTTTATTAAGGGCTCAAAGAGTCAGCCTTTCTGCAAGTTTTCAAAGGCTGCTGTGGCTATTATGGAAGAGCTTGGTGAGAAATTGAGGAAGAAGAGGGAGGAATTCATCGAAATTCCCTTTGAAGCACACACACAGGGGGGGGGGTACAGAGAGGGGGCACACGTAGAGGGGACTACACACAGAGGATGCACAACCAGATGGGGTGTACCAAGGGGTACGAACAGCGGTGGCACACATGGGGGGCACGGTGAGGGGCACCAACTGAAGCAAAAATTGAAGCGCACGCTACCACTCACGAATACACAGTGAGGCACACACACTAATGCATATCTAAGCATACACCAAGTACCATAGGCACTGTTTCGCCAGCATATACCCCTACAGGTACGCACACACACGCACCCATAAGCGCCCGCACAGATAATGGCGAGTAGCATCACACATCCACACACATGGATTGGGCTGTTAGAGTGACCTTTAGTGATAGGGTATCTGTAGTAGCACACGTATACACGCACAAACTCTCATTATCCAAAGAATTCTTTGGCTTTAGGGCGAAGGTTATAGTATTTATTTTTCGCTTTATATTTCAAAATATTCCCTATGTTTATATAGTGTGTGTTGATATATATTTGAAGGCTTATGTTTATATATCTCAACGTGTGTGATTGCAAGCGTTCAGCTTCCAGCGTGTGTGATTGCAAGTCTTTAGCTCCCAGAGTGTGTATGTGGAAGTCTTCTGCTTCCAGTGTGTATGTATGTCCTCTACTATCAGTTTTTGTGTGTACAACTTGTGCTTCTAGTATGTGTGTGTGTTTACCTTCTGCTTCTGGTAAAAACTTGTATCCTGATGCACCTGCGTATCTGTGTAAGTAAATATAGGATTTTTTACCTCTTCTTCTAAGTATATTTACGCCTGTGAGTGTATATTTGTCTCCATTACTTTTTTATTTTTACCTTCACTATGGCTTGTGAGCTCTCAGGATTGGAGTATCACACGTTTGATATCTTGAGGAATGAAGAGGTTAGGAGTGGCATGAAGGAGTACTCAAACTGGCCAACATTTCCTCAGCTTTATTACAAGGTACTTAAGCAAATCTTTTCCTGAAGTTTAAGCTGTGTGTGAAGTTGTTGCTCCAATGTGTGCGTGTAGCTGGTTGTCAGGAGATATCTATGGTGAATATTTTTCTTCAAAATGTGTGTGTGTTTCGGTGGGTTTATGTGAGAAAGACAATCTCTTTCGCACACTTTTTTCCCCTCTTTACAGACTATATAGATGTATCTCTCATGAGATTGCATAGCTGCACGATGATACTCTGTGTTTCTCTCGTATACTCTGTGTGTACTCAGTATAAAGGTCTCTAATATTATATCTGAATGTAAGTCTGTTATGGGAATAGACTAGCATATAGAAGCATTTTAATCGATGGGCTCTGCATTAGCTCTAAGCTTTACATTACTATTTGGTTTTACTGTAGATCTTCAGCGTGTGTGTGTGTTCTTCATTCCAACAGGGAGAGTTTATCGGTGGGGTTGATGTGATGAAAGAACTTCATGAAAACTCTGAGTTACTGGATGCTCTTACTGAAATGAATGAAGAAGGTGAGGGTGAAACGCCGGCTGGAGGAGATTCTGTTTCCCAAGCAGTGATTTTACTGGAGGTGTGTGTGTGCTGCGTGTCTGGATGTGGGTGTTTCGAAATGCCTGTGTATGTTTGTATCTGTTTTGTAACGTCTATGTATGTGTCTGTGTGCATGTCGCAATGCCTGTGTATGTAAATGTATTTTTGTATGTGTGCTTGTGTTTGTCACAGTGTCTAGGTATGTGTGTTTGTATGCGTGTGTGTGTGTGTGTGTGTGTATGCATATGTTTGTGTGTATGCCGCAATGCCCATGTACATATATGTGTGTGCATATGTGTGTAAATGTGTAAATATGTGCGCACTGTGTATATTATTCTATCTGTATGTGTGTGTGTGCGGATATAAATCTGCGATAATTCAATTTTTGTGTGTTCTAGGGCCCCCCAAATACCACAGACAGTCAGGCTAACCAGCAGATTTTTGAACTACTGCAGTCTTGTGGGGTAAACTTCAGTGCTTTGAACGTCTTGGAGGAGCCTGAAAAGGTGAGAATGTCGGAGTTTTATGCGTTCAAGAGGGGGGGTTTTGATGGCTTCGTGTAGCATAGCTTCGAGTTTTAACAAGTGGGATTTTTTGCCTTCTGAGTGATTTTCTCGCAGTGTGTGTGTGTGCGTGTGTATGTTTGCCGTGTGGATCTGTGGTTGTTTTATGTATATCATCATGTCTCCATGTCCACCTTTTTTTCGCATTCTCTTTCTTTTCCTGTTTCCTACTGCCTGAGCCCCCTATTTTCTTGCACTCTACAAGCCTTAACTTCTTCCTAATTTCTCTAAAGGCGAAGGATTTGTGTGTTCCCAGTGATGCCTCTGCTGAATATCCGCGAGCTTTCTACAACGGCAGTTTTGTAGGAGATCTGAAGTGCCTAAAATCAGCCTACCAATCTGGAGGGGCTGAATCCCTTCGTAAACTCTTCAGTTAAAGCTCTTTTGGATGAAGAGAACTTGTATGAGGCGATTTATAGTTTAAAAATAGAGACAGAAAGTAGGTAAAAGCCTGAATTTTATGGCAAAAAAGGAAATAATTTCAGTTTTTCGCCGAAGACGATGCTATAAAGCATCCCCTGTGGTGGTACTTGGGGGTCTGAAGAGAAGAGAAACTTTGCCATCGTTTAGTTGGTCTAAAAAGTAGGAGAAAATAGCGAAAAATACTATTAAAAAGAGTTAGAAATGGAGGTTTTCCCTCGAAATCGGAGCAGCTTTATCATTTTATCGTTAAAAGCTTGTATTGTGTGTGCAACTACAATGAAATGAGTTAAAATTGCGGAAAAACCAGAGGGCGAGTGAGCATGCGCGAAACATACTGAATGCAGACGGGGCAATGGGGGGAGGAGCTAATAGCACCTCATTGATTAGCTGGACTCTAGCCACATGAGCAAATAGTAAGAATCCGATGTTTATTCATCTAAGTTGCTGCATGTATAAATAAGCGTAGAAGCAGCTAAAATCCTGGAAAGTGCGTTTGTGATGAGATGCCTCCGTAAAAGCACTATTCATGAACTGCAGGAAGTTTTAGTATAATATCTGACTCTATAACTGGAGAGAGAGTCATACTTTTTAGCAATGATGATGTAGATGATGGAGAAGATGGAGATGATGTTTGATAAATTTTCATTGAATTGATGATTATTATTATAAGATAACATCATCTTATCCATCATCAACTACATCATCATCATCATCATAATAGTATATATCTATCGGCGGTCAGGAGTATACCCTAATAACTGAAACTGATGGACTAGAACTTCCAGGAATTTACAGTGTTTTTGCCGTGTTTAGCAACTAAATTGCGGTTTTCCCTACGAAAAAATCGTTTGATAACTAAACATTGAGATCTAAGGAGAAATCATGCGATTTTCTAGTAAAAATGCCTTTAGAAACTTCCGTGAAGGTTGCAGCTATAAAGATGTATGTGAGAGGCTTTAGAAGAGACTTGAAACTGCTAAAATACATATACATTTAATGACTAGAAATTCTTTAAATTGTTGTCTGAAATAGGAGCTCAAGAGGACTCTAAAAGGGGGTTAGTAGCGACAAAAATCTTCACCAGATATAGCGCTTCTTGTTGGTAACTGCTCTGTTGCTAGTTCTTCCTCTAATCTGGTGTGCTGCTTTTACCAGCTCTTCTTCTCACTTGCTTTACTACTTCTTCGTAGCTTTTCTACTTCACCTGCTTACAATCGACTAGCATTGGAATGAATGCTTTAACATCCAAAAAGCTCGTATACCTTACCTTGTTCCTCTGCCAGAGGCGTCTACGATATAATTTGACGGTAAACCTCGTGCGCACTTGGTGGAAGCAGAGCGTCTGGGGTATTCTTTCCTGGGTGTGTGTGCCGGCGTCTCTGCCAGTGTACGATACGGCGTTGATGCCAGTGTGTGTAGATGCTTATGCCGGTGTGTGTGTTGGCCTTTATACCAATGTGTGTGTGTGCTGCTTTTTTAAGAGTGAACAGAAGCAGCGCCTATAAGTCTCCTAGCTTCATGCAATACTAGTGATTTTCTTTGCTACAATACAAACCTTGAAGTTGAAGCTTATTCTTCAAAAGAAGTAGAAAACAGCGGAACAGAGCAGCAGTCTAGAGACGAAGAGGAATCAGGATCTAGAAGCACAAGGGGAGGGGCAGGAAAGAAACTAGAATTCACACACACGCGTGAGACTACTTAAATAAGCACTTTGGAAAAACCAGACATACTAGCGTTGATTCACTCTTAAGACATACACACATGAAAAGTCCATTGAAAACACGAGACAGACATGCACAAAAAACATCCACACACACACGAACAAGCACACACACAAGCTCACACATACACCAACACACACATAACTTTTTGATGCTTCCTCCTTCATAGACAAAAAAAAACACTGGAAATTCCAGAGTTCTGGCTGGTTTTTATGCACGCACTGAAAATATACCTCCCGCAGCGCTTTTCGAAGTTTCTTCTCTTTAAAAATAGAAGCTTCTCATTTTTCTGACATGTTTTTCTTCGCTCTCCTGCGAAGAAACCCTGCAAAAAAAGGAATTTGCTGCTTCATTTTTTGCTTTTCTTTGGTTCCTCCTTCTGACTTTCTTCTCGCAGAAAAAGTTGGAAGATGATTAGTAGAGGTAATAGTATATACTTGTTCATATTCTTTGTGTGTGCGCCGGTTGTGATGTGTGTGTGTTTTCTGTGATGCCTATGTGTGGGTGTGTGTGTTGTAATGTCTAAGTGTGTTTTAGTATCTGTGTGCTTGTGGGAATGCCTTTCTCTGTGTGTGAAAAGTCTGCTTGCTAGTAAGACTGCGGCAATTTCATACACATTTTTGTGTATATACACTTCTATAGGATTTTCCATATATATTTACGCTTCCTTCCATTTAATCCTTTGCTAAATTTAGGTACTTTTTTTTGCCGCTTCTATTCTGACTATGAAACAGGAAAAATATACAACAGAGCTCTATTCAGTAGCAACAACGAAATTTCTAGCTTTATAACTCTATTTCTTCTTTTTGTTCTTCGATTTCTTCATTTTCTTTGGTTCCTTCTATTTCTGCTTCTGTTTGCTCACGTTCTTCACCTTGTTCGCTTTCTTCTTCAGTCTCTTTTCTTTGATGTTTCTTTGTGTTTTCAGGTGTTCGCTTCTTTGTGTGGAGGGAAAAGGAAAGTTTTTTTTTCTCTTCTCTTCACACTGCAGCTTCTTCATTATTGTTTCTGTGATGGATCCTCTGCATCTTGCAGCTGAGGCATCAAAGAAGATGCTTACCAAAGCCTCACCATCGCTGTGCCTTTTTACACAATTTGTAGCGCTATAAGAGGAGGGTGTCCGAACTTTCGCTGCTTCACTTTTCACCTTTTTTTACCCTTTTCTTCTTCTTTATGTGGAATCCCCCTCATTCAGCCTAGCAGACATGCGTGTGCTTATGTTTCAGTGTGCGCGAAGGCTTTACTAACTTTTATCTCTGAGAAACGCCCTGTTTTTTTGCTGTTGACCTCATCTTGTATAAATAAACACACACTGTGCGTGAGGGGTATGGAAGATAATATCCTTGAGCTGGGGTCTCAACCCGGTTCTTCCAATGTATGCATCTGCTAGGCAAGGGAAACTGCTCTGTAACAACCCATTGAATAAGCAATAGCTTATTCTCTATGGTTTCGAATCCCCTTGCACGCACATAGTCGCTAGGGCACATGCACACACTGTCTCTAGCGCACGCATACACGTTGTCGCCAGCAAAAAACAGCCCCCCCTCCCCTGTCTTTCAAGATGGATCCATCTCACTTGAAGCAGGGTAGATCTCAACCCCCAAACTACTTCCTCCCCCCCAATGCTGCTGCTGTGGGGGGTGGAGGTGGTGGATGGCAGCAGCCCCCAGGTGGAGGTGGAGATGTGCACATGCCCTCCCAATCGGTAGGATATCCAGCTGCTCATGCTTTCCATCAACCCTACAAAGTGAGTGCTGCCCCCCCCCTTGGATACTCAGTACGCTCAGTATATAGTGGCGACTCTATAATGGGGGGTGGCCCTCAATACATGCAAGCTGGAGGGGTGGTGCATCCACAGTTCTCAGGGGGGGCAGGGGGGGGGGGCTTATGCCGCCCGGTAGCTCAGAGATGGATAGTATAGCCTCTATGGGGGGGATGTTGAGCCGCTCACACGCTTTTTCGGGAAAGCAGCATGCTCTCTATCCTCAGTTTCATCATCATTATCAGGAGGAGAGTGGTGGTGCATCTTCAATAGCTCAGGCCTCTTGGGGGGTGCGTAAAGGAGATGATGGAGGGGGGTATTACCTACCCCCCGCAGCTGCTGCAGGGGGGGGAGGGGGGGTTAAACGTCATGGGATGCAGGCTAATAAGGCATCTTTAGAGTTTTCTGGGGAGTTTGCTTCCTCATTCGTCAACTCTATGCTGCCTAGTCAACACACGGTGAACACACACTCGCCTGAAGGAGCGGTTTTTTTGGGGGGGGATGGTATGATGGGGGGAATGACATCTTTGGGGGGGAGTGGGCTTGGAGGAGGGACGAATTCACTGGGAGGGGGGAGTGGCTCCCATCTCTACCTACAGCATCATCTCCATCTTCAACAGCTTCAACAGCAGCAGCAAATGCTTGCAGGAGGGGGGGGGGCTATCATGAATACAGCCCCCTCTGTATCCCTTTATAAAGCATCTAACAATAACTTGATTAGAGGCCCTCCCCTCTCTGCTTCCCCTTCATCATCGCCTTCATCTATTGGTGGTGTGCATAGCCGCCAGCTACCCTCCTCTTTTTCTGACTCAAACACTGCTCAACCATCTTCAACTCCCTCTTCTTCCTCATCGAATGATGCTGGAAACCCTCCCTCGTCATACCCCCAGAAGTCTGGGAGGGGTAGCAGCACAGTAAGTGAGCACTACCACCAACCCGCTCAGTTGGGGGGTGGCTCAGTAGGGCCCCCTCCTGATGGAGGGGGGGAATATTTCGTTCGCTCTTTTCTTCCTCATCCAAATCCCCCCCACAGCAGTTCCTCCCGTAAGACCCCCTCAAACTCCCCCTCCATCTCTCCTGTCACCACCGCCAACCCCCCACCCAACGGGGGAAAAAGGGCAACATCTTCCACGGGGTCTCATCGTGCCAACGTAAGAGGGGGAAGCACATCATCCTCCCAGAAGCAGGCTTCATCCCCCTCTGGCCACTCGAGCATCGGTTTAAAACCCCCTCCTGCAATGGAGGGGATTATGTACAGACCTTCAGCTTCGCAGCCACAGCTTGCTACACCCCAGGGGGATGGAGGTGCTATGCTACCAGAATCCGATCTCTCACGCCTTCAAAGTGGTGGAGGCCTCGTTCAAAGAGCCACCCTTGGGAAGGGTAGAGAAAATTCTCCAGCTTTCGTTTCCTCAAGCAGTAGGGGGTTTGGGGGAGGAGGGGTGTATTCAAAAGGCCTGAGCAATTCCACCACCCCATCGAGTAGCCCAGGGGGGGTTTTTCTGAGGGATGTCTCATCTAGCAGCAGCTTGGGGGGGGGTTTCTTTTCGGCTCCTCCCCCTGTTGGAGTGGATAGAATGAGTGGGGGGGGGTCTTCTGTCATGGATGATTGTGGAAGGGGGGGATTTAGTATGTCGATTCCGGAAATGGGCTCTCTCCACATGAAGGGGGTTGAAGGGAAGAACAAGGCAAGCCACGCTTCAGCGCACACACCCCCTGGTAGTTCTTCCTGCAGTGAACACATTGATGAGTCTATGAATCGCATGCGTAACAGTATGCCCCCCCCTGGTGGGATGGGGTTTAGCAATTCCACTTCAACCTCACAGTCTCTCACGATGAATGATCTGCACCTCTACAGGGGGCTGCCCACCATGCCTGCCGCTGCTGCTGGGGGGGGTGGGAGGGAGGGCTCACAAGGAGAACAGTTTGCTGCTCACATGATGGGGGGGGAATACTCTCCATCACAACAACCACCGGCAGCAGCTGCTCACATGATGGGGGAATATCTACGAGCACACCACACCCCACCCCCACACCCTTACTACCACCATGAGATGGAAGCGCTGTTTAATGCTAGAAACAGCCTAGCAATGAATACGATAGTAGGGGCAGGGGGGGTGCCTGGGGTTCCTTCCCCCAATGGAAGTAAGCGTATGATGATGTCTGCCCCCCAGAATCGTCCGCATCTTCACTATCATCCTCAGTCTTCAGGGGGGGTTGGGGGGAAAGAGGGTGGATCGTTCCCCCTTGGAGCTCTTCACATGTCTAACCCTAACATTAGTCCTATGCACGCACACAATCCTAATGATCCTGCCAGCATGATGATGGTGAGCGATAGAAAAGCTGCACACGATATGCAACAGCGAATCCCCCCCAATCATATGATGAGAGATACCCCCCCTGGGGGGGGTCCTCAGCAGCTATTGCAGATAATCAGTATAGTCAATGGGATAGAACACGCACACCACGTTGATTTATCCAGCTTCCTCTCCTTCATGGCGTCTTTGCTTCTCTACAATAGAGTGCTAGACCCAGAATCTCTAGGGGTTCTAAACAGTGCGCTGAAGCTGTATTCTTCTGGGGTATGTTTTAGGGTGGGCGGGTG
>JADHZB010000258.1:0-33181 GCA_015657535.1 Nephromyces sp. MM_2019 | reverse complement strand
GAATTATATATTATATACTATATATAATTATATATAAATAAAATTATAGTCTTGAAATCTAGACATTTATTCGAGTATACAATTTCTTAAATTCGTAAATTATATATATCATTTTACATATTATCTATAAATATATTTTTTTTAAGCTTAGATTCTTTTTGCATACACAAACATACGTACACATTCTATGTTATGTGTGTATTATCGCTATCATAAAGTTTTGATGCGAACATAACTATTTGTATGTGTGTAGATACCTAGTTCACACACATTGTATATTTTTTATTTATTATGAAGAATATTTTTTTTTTTAAATTAAAGAAAAATCAAAATGCTAAAAGTTTTGTTTAAAATGAATTATAAAGTAAAACTGTGTATCCACGTAAATCTACATATATATATATATATATATATATATATATATATTTGTGTGTATAGATGTACACATATTCAAATGTTAAGATTTAATAATTTATATCAACTAGTTATGTTATAATACATATACCTAAAAATTAATTTGTGCTTTTTGTGTGTAAATTTCTCCCTTGAAATAAAAATATAAAAATTTTTGATACATGTAGTAATTAATTGTTAATATAAAAATGTGTGTACACATACATAATAATAATATTAAGATGTGTGTGAATATATTCATGATATTATATGTGTATGTACATATATATATTATCAGTATGTGTATGAACATACATATATATATATGTGCATATTTGAGATATGCATATGTTTATGATTTTGAAAAAAATATGTTTATATATATTCTATATTTGTAAAAAAACATACAAATTGTTCCTATGCAAAATGTGCTTAGAACATCAGCCATTATATATATACGTTTTTGTTTGTGTGTATACACCTTCATCAATTTTATGATGAAGTGCGCATGTTTAATAAAATTAGAATATATTTACATTCAATTGAATGAGGTCAAAACAACTTGCATAAATTTGACAATAATTTGATTTATTTATTTATTAACAAGTTTTATAAATTGGTGTGTTTAGTATGTTCATTAAAATATTGTTGTTTATAATATTTGTTCATTTAAATTGGTGTGTGTTTGTGTGTTAGGCTCATTTAAAAATATGTAAAGTTATATATGTTAGTGTGTGCCAGTTATATGTTGGTGTATTTTCAATTAAATATTGGTGTCTGTATATAAATATTGGTGTGTGTATGTCCATGTAAATATTGGTGTGTATATGTTCATGTAAATATGGGTGTGTGTATGTCCATGTAAATATGGGTGTGTGTATGTCCATGTAAATATGGGTGTGTGCATGTTCATGTAAATATGGGTGTGGGCATGTCCATGTAAATATGGGTGTGTGCATGTCTAATTAAGTTTTGGTGTGTGCATGTCTAATCAATTTTGGTGTGTGTATGTCTAATCAATTTTGGTGTGTGTATGTCTAATCAAGTGTTGGTGTGTGTATTGTCCAATTATATGTTGTTGTGCTTATTTTATAAAATTAAGAAGCTATGCCAATGGTGAAATGAATTTCCAAATCTGTGAATATATATATAATTTCTTATATTACACATCTATACTCTATATTCATATAAACATTATTTTTACACACACACTTTACATACACATGATACAAATGTTATATATGCACATTTTATTTATATATACATCTTATACATACACACATTTTAGACAGAGGAACATTTTAAACAACTAAACATTATACACTTGTATATATTTTACACATGTGCACATCTTACAAATGTATACACATTATACATATATAAACATCTTAAACTTATATATACCTGTTATACATATACACATTGTTACACATCTTAAACAAATATACGCAAAAAATATAAATATATACATTTTTAAACAGTTTATGCATATATATAGCTATTATAAATATATACATTTTTACACATATCTACAGCTATTATAATTATATACATTTTTACATATTTTATACATATATATAGTTATTATACATATAGACATTTTTACACATTTTACACACATCTTACTTGAAATTCCTTAATTATAAAATCAGGTTTGGAAGATAAGGTTGAATTATTAAACGTTGAAGAAAACGATGATGACCCTCTATAAAATGTATTTTCAATTGTAAGAGCATAGTGTCCACTGTACACACACATATATATATATATATATATTGTGTATGACCAAAAACTTACACACACACATTAATGAATAAAATAAAATTTGTTTGCTTACCCTCCTCCAATAGCAATTGTATTCCAATCAGAGTATACATAAAAATTGTTCTGATAAGTTGAACGGTAAACCTTAATTTTCTACAAATGTGTATACACACACACACGCAATATATATATAACCACACATTTATACATCTTTCACTTATACACATATAACGCATCACGTCCAATATATATATATATGATGACATACACATTTTATATAAATATATCCACATATAAACACATCTACACACATATCAGGCATCTACATATACATAGGTCAAAATAGATTACATACATATATACATACACACGTACACACACACAGATACGCATCTATATTACACACATACACTCACATAGATACGCATATATAATACACACATACACGCATATTAAAAACATATTACTCACATATACACATACACACACTTACACATACATTACACATACATTACACATACATTACACATACACACATATTACACACATATACACATACACTCTAACCAGTTGATCAGATTCAAATTCATCTTCCATTCTTTTGAATGTAAATACAAATGTGGTATCTAAGAAAACATATAAATAGTACACACACACACAAAATTTGTGTATAAATAAAATTATGAGTTACACACACAGACACATATTTTTTGTATCAATAAGATTGTGAGTTACACACATTTGTATCCCCATAACATGTTTAGAAATGCATCTTTAGATGTGTGTGCAAAAATGTAGGTATATATAAATATGTATGTATAGATATAAAATATATGTAAATGTTTGTATAGGTCTGTAGGATTATATAAGTGTTTTTATGTGTCTAGTGGGTTTATCGTGTGCTTGTTGGTAATATATGTGTATGTGTGTGTATCATGTGTATATCATATGTGTATCATGTGTATATCATGAGTTTATCATGTATATCATGTGTGTATCATGTGTATGTCATGTGTGTATCATGTGTATGTCATGTGTGTATCATGTGTATGTATCATGTGTGTATCATGTGTATGTCATGTGTGTATCATGTGTGTAGTGTGTGTATATCATGTGTGTATCATGTGTGTAGTGTGTGTATATCGTGTGTATGTCATGTGTGTATCATGTGTGTAGTGTGTGTATATCATGTGTATGTATATCATGTGTATGTCATGTGTGTATCGTGTGTGTAGTGTGTGTGTATCATGTGTATGTCATGTGTGTATCATGTATGTAGTGTGTGTGTATCATGTGTGTATAATATGTGTATCATGTGTGTATCATATGTGTATCATGTGTATATCATAAGTATATTATGTGTGTACCCGATCCATAATAATGTGTAGAGTGTTGTTCAAGGCGATCAATGTATGTACCAAAAATTACGTTTGATGTATCTCTTATTAAAATAATAAGGGGGCCTTGGTTAGTAGCATTTCTATAGAAACTATTGGGGGGGAAATCAAAGAAAAATGTGTAAATAAACGAGTGTGTGTGTAGAAATTAAATATATCAAAAAATTGATATTGATGTGTGTAGCTATCAAGAGGTGTAGATAAGAAAATATAAAACAAATTTATTTCAAACTGAGTGCCAAATGTGTGTGTAAAAATCTCTACTAAAGTTAGAGATACATATATCTTGTAAGGTATCTTGTATTAAAATGAAGTGTGTATATAAATTCTTTTATAGGTGTATGTGTGAATGCACATGTGTGTATGTATGTGTGTGTGTGTGTGTTTGAGTGTGTGTGTGTATGTATGTATGTGTGCGTGTGTATGTATGTGTGTGTGTGTGTGTGTGTGTGTGCGTATATAATTATATTTAAAACAAATGTGTGTAGATGATTGTTAATTTCCCAAATTGATTACGTAGAAAATGAAACGCCATGAATTGAGGGAGAAAATGCCAATGACAGCTCACACATGTTTAATTGGAAAGGTAGATGTTGAGAGAGCTAACAAAACAATATGTATGGGTTGTATATATATATATATATATATATGCGTATGTGTGTGAATGTGTAAATGTGTATGTGTTGTTGAGTGATGTGTGTGGGTGGGTGTAAGTGTCAAGCTGAATAAATGATTATAGAGATATGTGTGTGATGAAGCGTCTAAATGCCAATATATAAAAGATGAAATCTAATGATTTAGGAAGTATATACTACTATATATAATAAGGTTGCTAATATGTGTGTATATATATGGATAAAAAGAATTATAAAAAACAACATTCTGACTCATATATAATAAGGCTACACATTTAATTATTTAATTTACACACTTGTTCAAGGCAAAAATTGTCCAGTATACAATGTGAAGAATTCTTTTGTAGTTTGAGTTGTGCTTTAAAAGGTACATTAGGTAAACTGACTTGTTTATTTAAAAGGTTATTTATTCTGAGGTGTGTGTGTAACTATGGTGTGTATGTGTGTGTAAGTATGGTGTGTATGTGTGTGTAAGTATGGTGTGTATGTGTGTGTAAGTATGGTGTGTATGTGTGTGTAAGTATGGTGTGTATGTGTGTGTAAGTATGGTGTGTATGTGTTTGTAAATAGGGTGTTCACGTGTGTGTAAGTGTGCCATTTATGTGTGTGTAAATATGGTGTTTATGTGTGTATAAGAATGGTGTTCATGTGGGTGTGAGTATGATATGTGTGTGTGTATATGTAAATATGTGTGCCGTGTAATTTATTATATATAGTGATGTATATATATATATATATATATATATATGTTGTGTAATTTCTAATGCGTGTTAGAGTAAGAGGGTGAAAATGTGGTGTTCTTATTTTTTGTGTGTGTGTTTGTGTGTGTGTATTGGGAGTGCAAATTCAAATATATTTAAACCTACCTAACAACAGTTGGGTCAGTTTTAGAAGCTGAATCTGAAATGTAGTTGTGTATGTTAATATATATATATATGTATGTATGTATGTGTGTAGTTCTACTTTTTATGTGGAGGTAAGCTTCTGCCGCAAAACTGGACGCATTGAAGTCAGTGGGCATATTGTATGCCTAAAATCATTATAAATATGATATTGTGTGTAAATAATATTTTGAATATGTCAAATTTTCATCTGTGTGTGTTTGTGTACCTTATCCTTAAGAAGAATTGATAACCATTTTGAAACAGTATCTAGTGTGTCAAAATTATCAAACTGAAAAACCAATTTTGGGAAAATTTAAAAATTAAAATTTTTGTTACTGACTTACAACAAATACAAAGGAATTTTCATATTGCACATCTATCCTGTGATGATTATCTATGTGTGTGTGGATATATAAAATTAATTATGTATTAGTTCTGGAAATTTGAAAATCTAATGCGTGTGTGTGTGGAAAATAGATTTCGAAATATAATGTGTGTGTGTGTGCGTGTATTTGTGTATAAGCATGTGTAGTGATGTTATATGTGTATATGTGTGCATGAAAAGTGTTATGCATATGTATTTGAGTGCATTTTAAAGTGTAAGAAATCAAAAGTATTCCAAAATGTGTATAATATAAAGGGTTTCGTTTGCTTAGTAGATATGTGTGTAAATTAAATAATACATCAATTTCACCTGATGATTTATCAGATTGTGGGTGATAAGAATCTTGGCCATCTGAGTCTCCATGATTTTTGCTATAGAGTTGTGTGTAAAGATATATGTTTAATAAATAAAATGTGTGTAAGGAAAAACAACTCACTCAAGGGGTGATGATTCTTCTTCACTTTGAGGCGATTTCTCTTCAGAGATTTCATCAGCTCTAAAAATGTGTACATAATCATTTAAATATATATATATACAGGGTATAAACAAACATTGATTTGATTTAATACTGTGTTTGCGTGTGAGAATAAATTCAATTATTACCGTTTAAATACGTTGTAAAAAATTTTTAATTCCCAGCCTATTCAAATCACAATTTTGAAAAGTACATATACACATAAGTTATATATATATATATATATATATATATGTGTGTGTGTATATTCTATTAAAGAGGTTGTATTGATAATAATGAGAAATGTGTATTGATCTTAGAGATTTATCATTCAATATCTATTAGAGTATATTAAATACATATATATATGTGTGTGTGTTTTATCCTTTATAACATATAATCAATCATTTAACCATTGGGCCGAGTCTCAATTGCATCAGGTAAGAAATTAGTAGCCCATTCAACATATTTTATATATTTAAATTCGATAAACAATGATTTAAAAGTGATTACTTCCGATTTTTGATATTGAACATTTGAATGATCTGAAAAACGGGAAAATTGAAAAATTTTTAGTGTACGTACACTTAAAAAATAAAATTATAAATTGATTGAAAAGCATAGATATTGTGTTTATAATAATAAATTAAAAATGCTGTAATATATTAGTTACTATATATAAAATAAAAATTCGAGTAATGTGTGTAGTATAAAAACTTTGATCATAGTGGATAATAAAATTTAGTTAATGAGTCTATGTAAAAACATAATATATGTGTGTAAATTGAAAAGTTTATTAAGAGGTATAGTAAATTGAAACCTATAGTATGTGTATATGATAATATTTGTTAGATGTGTATATATTCAAAGGTATTACCAGGTTTAAAGTATAAATATTGATCTGTTATAGTTAAACTTCCATGTGCATATGATTCAAAAGTGCAATAATAACACTTGTCTATATGTATAATAGAATGTGGTGGGTTAGATCTTGTTTATGTATTAGGAGATGCATGTGTGTGTGTGTGTGTGTTTATGATAATAATTAATATGATGGAATTATAAAAGAACATTTTTAATGCTAGATAAATCACCATAGTATGTGTGTAAAAAGTGTATGTAGTTGTAAAATATACCTTGAAATAAAGCTGTTTTGTCTACATCAACTGTAAAATGAAATAATTTTGAGTTTTTGGCATATTCAGCGCCTAAAAAATTAATGGCGTGGTCACCAATGAATTCTTCGGAGGGACGTGCTTTTATTGCACACACAAAAATGAATAAAATAAATCAAACATACACAAATACATTAGGTCAAAGCGATCAATATAAATATAAGTTTGGTTATAAAAGAATCAAAAATAAATACAAATGGAGGAAAACTAGTGTGCACATACAATATATGTGAAAATAAATATACAGTGGTATATGAAATTAAAAAGTATATAAAACTTTAAAAATCATCAAAATTTACAAACACATTTGGTAAGTGAGGTATAATATGAACACAAGTGTTTGAGTATTTCTGGTATATAAAGCATAGAATGATGCTGTTGAAATTTAGAAGGATAGCGTGTGAAATGGAATTACCTCCAGGTTGATTTATTGCATCTTGAATCGATGCACTATCGAGTAATAGTTTACTGGGTAATATATCTTTTGTGGGCGACTGTTCTTGTGATTCCATCTGTTATATTAGATGGTGTAAATAATACGAGATTATAAAAATGTGTATGAAAAAAATGTCTAGATTAGTAAGAGTTGATTGTTGTTAATGTGTGTGTATGTGTATCAAATAATGCGTAAATGGGTGTGTAAATTCATTCGGTGTGTATCAAATGATGTGTGAGTGTAAAATTCCATGTTTGTGGATAGATTTAAATTACATATAAAGATAAGGTGTTATCAAAGCTAAACTTAAAATTAAACAATTTGTTTTGTAAATAAAATTACTTGATGGAGTGAATATATATAGAGGATAAATGGACTAGGAGAAGTTGTGTTGGGTGGACTGTGGTGTCCAGATATAAGTTTCAAAGTGTGCGTTGAGATTAGTGGAGTTATGGGGTGCCCAAGACGATAATCTGGGTGGCAGATGTATTTTGTGGCAGGGTGGAGGTATGTGTAGGTACAGGTTAATGTAGATGAAAATGTGGGTGACAAATAAAATCTCAGAAGTAGGATTATGTTTTGCAGAGACAAATATAGAGTTGTTAGGTTGTTGTTTGGAGGCCAAATTAAATCGGTATATGGGGTCGATAAAAAACCAAGAGTAGGTATTGGCGGTGGGTATTTGGAAGTCAATCAAAGGGTTTGTAAGGTGGATTTTAAGTATGTTATTACTTTGAAGTGAATAAATTGAAAATTTTAAAGTTATACTTTAACTGATAATTTCTCTTTTAATAAATTTGTTGCTTTTTATACGTATATAAAAAGGTTATTCAAACAATTTATGTATTTTCAATGAAAATAATATGAATCTCCTAATCAATTAAGAGGCTTATAAATTCGAATAAAATGATGAAGGTTTTTTATTGGAAAAAAAATTTTTGATTTGTGACAATATTTGAATTATTTGTTTCTTTAATATTGTTTGAAATTTTTGATTTATTTTATTTCAAAAGTTTATTTTTTGATTACACATCAAACTTTTTTATCGAAATGAATTTTAACACACATACTCTTATGAAAAATATTTTTACCAATCATTTGTTTATTGGTTTAAGTTTAAGTTGTTACTCAACAGTTATTCCATTGATCAGTATATGTGGGAGGGTAAGTTTGACGGAGTTTTTATGTGTTTGTTTATTTATACGTATGTGCTTAAGGGTGGGTGGGGCGAGGTTAGGGAATGTAAAATTAAAACCTAATATAGCAATTCAACAGAAGGTAACATTTTTTCAAATTCTTTTAAAATTTTTTTCACAAGTTTGTTAATACTTGGTTGTATAAATTTAGTTTGTTTTTCTAAGCAGTGAATATAATACTTACAAGTTTAGAGTTTTGTGTGTGTAAATAAGTTTGTTCCAGTAGTTGTGTGTGAATATGTGTGGGTGCTTTTGTGTATTTGTGTGTTATTTTGAGTATGTGATTATGAATGTAAGTTTGTGAATAGTTACTTGGTGTCTAATTGTTTTAAAGTTTAGAAGCTGTTTATAAGCATAGTTTATGTTTGATCATATATATGTATGTTGCTTATGTACTTGTTTATTTTCTTGTTATATATATATTTGTGTTAATTTGTTTTAATAATTTTTTTAAAATTGCATCTTGTACGAATGCACCACAAGGTTTTAATATGTATATGTAATAAGCTCAAGTGTATATTGAAAATTTAAGTATACATAAATGACAATTAGTATTTATCTACTTGATATGATTAGTTTTTTTAGTGAATAATATGTCTCAGTTCATCTAAGATTTATGGTATTAAAATTAATAAAATTACCTTGTTTGTTTCATTTGTATTATTCAAAATAAGTATTTTCAATGTATGTATGTGCGTGCGTTAATGTAATTATATATATATTATTATTCCAAACTTGTGTTTTTTTACTTTAAATTCATTTATAATATAAAATTATGTATGCTTATGTGAATTATCTGGAAAATGAGTGTTATAAAAAATTGAATATATACATATATATATATATATATATCTAAGTGTATGTGTGTGAAATTAATTTATGAACCATTCGATATGATTTAAAGTTGTTAAGATAAAAAAAGGGATCACTTTAGCTTAATAAATTGTTGAGAACCTATAATAATATATTTATATAAATCATTTTCCACAACGTGTTTTGGCTTGTAATATTTTATCTAATGTGTGGTCCTAGTAAAAGTTTTCAGTAAGATTAGATATAGAAATTAACCTGGGAAATGGGGTACAGACAGACCAAATTGTTTGACCATAAACCTTTGAGAAAATAAGCCATTTAATTAAAAAAAAAATTTCTAAGAGCAAAATAAAGAAACTCAAGAGGTCTTACTTTGGTATAAATCGACATCCTAAGTAATGATAACCATGAAAATTTTTTGCACATTGTTTTGGAAGGGTGAGTGATATCAAGCATTCAGGTGAAATAGTTATTTCAGAGTCACCTAAAAGTATTTTTTTTAGATGTGTTATGTATGTAGTATATATAATTTTTTATCATAATGTTTATATGTATGTATGCCTAATTTTATTTTCAATATATAGTATAGTTGAGACTATTATATCTGTATTTGCCATATAAAATCTAAAATTATATATAATATTTGATAATGATGTTTTTAATATATGTAAATTTTGTTACATACATAAGAGATTTTAATATGCTATACATTAACGATTGTTTAAATTTACAAGAATACACAATCAGAATAAAAAATGATATATTTATGAATAAAATTGTGTTGAATACCTCCATCGATGGGCCAACCTGAAGGAACGTCAACAGATATAATGTGAGGATGTTTTGAGTCAGCAACATTCTGCTAAATATACATTTAGTTTAAATGTAAAAGTATTATAATAATTATGAATTTATATTTTTAACTTTTAAAAATGTTTTTGAAGGTTCTCTTAATATTCCATTGAACCCAAACCCAAGGATGGCGTCCAAAATCATATCGAAATTGTTGAAATCTTAATGTTTATAACAATATACATACAAAATGTACCATTTTTTCAATAAACGCTTTAATTTATATAATATGAACCATGTATATTTGGATTATAACAAGTATAGCTTACATACAAAATTTTATCATTCGTTGATCAAAAAGATGCATTTATGATCTGTATATATCCTAATTTTATAATAAAAAATCGTTAATTTATTTTTTCAATTTTAAAATCTTAGAATTTGGTGAAATCTATAACTTTTTTACTATAATTATCAAGTTTTATGAAATTTAATTTAAGCCTTAGAGGGTTATTAATTTGTTCAAGGTTTTAGATTTCGATAAGAATAAAATATATATTTATAATATAATTAACAACACTGTACAAAGCTATAAGCTCCTAAATGTAATATAATGGTTTTTCTGTTTTTACAAAACCTATTCTTACCATTGGGGATTTCCGTAATAATTTCAATTTCATGTGAAATAAGTTGTTTACATAAAACCTGTTATGGATGAAAAGATTCAAAGAGCATAAATTAGAGAACTATTTAAAGTCAGAATTTTTATTTTATACCTCCAAATATTGACTTTTACCTTTTGTTGGAAGGCATACTGTTACTTTGTAGCCGAATTGATGCAGATGTCTTGCAGCTATCAAACCATCACCACCATTATTACCTAAATAACAATTTTATCAAATTATTTTCTATTTAATTATTGTATTTTATGTTATGTTGAGCTAAAATTATATGGCTTAAATGGTATGTTTTAATAATTCATTTTGTTTTTAATCTTGTCTTATTTGTCTCATATAGTTGTGTTATTGAGTATGGTTTTATATATTATCAATTTCTGTGTAATATATATATGTATAAAATGTGAATTCCAAACCGTGAGAAACAGTATTTTAGTCTATTCCTAGTTAAGGAGTCTCGAAACATTAAACTTTATGTAATATGAGAGCTTTGATATTTCTATTTACCTGTTCCACAACAAACTAATATGTTGGAGCTTTCGTTGGGTCGTATAGGGTATAAATCAAATACACATTGTGAAACTGTCAAGCCTGCTAATTCCATAAGCTAATAAAAAATGTAAAAATTTTGTTGCAGAGCATTTCGAAAAATATAAGGTGTAAGTTGTACAAAGTTTCCTATTGTTTTGACTTGCTTTCTTTTCTAATTAATTCTTATTTTAATCATTTACCTGAGAAGATGTATACCCTCCTTGTTCTCCCATAAGGGCATTATCCAAATCTATCGCTTCTCGCTGACACAAATAAGATATGTTTTCCATAATAATGAAGCTTTCTAAACTTCTTTTCAATATTTTATACTTCTGTTGAAAAGAAAAATATTACTATAATAAGCTTTGCTAGTATAAATAGTTCAAATATTGTAATTTTTGCGACTACAATTTAATAGTCATAGAAACTCCTCTCTAAATATTTTGTCATACTCTTTTAGCCAAAATAAAGGTAAGAGAGAATGTTGTGAAAACATTTCCTATATATAGTTTAAAGTTCCTTCATGCTATAAATTACATTTATTTTATAAACTCGTTGTAAAATTACAAAGATTATCAAGATATTCAGACCTATATCAATTCTTGTTCTTAAGTCAAATGAGTTATATTGAACAAATAGATAACTAATACTTTACATTAAACAAGAGTTATAACACTAGTTTAGCTAGGCACCAAACATCTTATATCTAAACAGCCAAACTGCTACAAATATATAATTAGAAAGCTATTAAAAATTAGAAGATACTTTGGAGAAAATTTGTTTTAAATTAAACTAATAATTGATTATTTGAAGTAAATGATGAAATTGAGCATATCTTTTGTTTCTATCAATTCCTGGATTATTAAATATTCTGGAATTCCATATTGCAATATTAAAACGTGGTTTTACAATGAATTTGAACAATCCAATAGAAATAAAATTTTATTCACAGTGAGCAAAATTTGATATATTCATTTGGTAATTTAGGAATTGCGTGTCTAAATTTTAATCTCTACATAGCTCAAGACTTTAATGTTGAATTTAGTATTTATCAGAAACTTTTTTTATATTTAAATCAATTATGTTTAAAATAAAAAAAGACGAGCTTTCAAGCTTTGCAATTGAATGAAATACTGATCATTAATATTTTCTTCATATCACTTTATTTATATATTTGTTTGTAGTTGGTCAATATTGATTCTTTATATTAAATTATTTTTTTTCAATTTTTAAAATATTCTAAGGCTAAATCAAACTCCTTTTGATTTTAAAATTCCTTTTGAGTCATCTAAAAAAATTCCTGGTACCCCAATTTTAGTCAATTCAGTTGTATAATAAAATACAAAATTTATAAAAAATATCCTTATAATTGTTTAAGGTGGTGCTTTTAGAAATATTGGAACGAAGTCAACTTTTTATTAAGGAAATTAATAATTTCACTTACAATTTGGAACCAGAAATTGTATCAAGGTGCATAGGCCAAAGAATTTTTGAATATAAATTCTAAGGGCATATGTTTGTCTAAAAAACAAAGATATTAATATTCAAAGGTTCAATTTTCTCAAAAATTACTGATTAAATTGAGATATCAATTATTGTGCTGGTTTTATTTTTTCATACATATTTACATGGAAATTGGATTGTTACGTAAAGGAAATGTTTTATATAAATAGGTCTATGTGATTTTGGTTCCAAAAAACTATTTAAATTAGCAATCAAAAATAAACAATATAAAAAGAATTTTTACAGTTAAGGATATTTGAATGGGATTTACATCTTATGTTACAATTGTTTTATACCTTGGATTCTCAAAAAAACTGGTGTCTAGCATCTTTTGTCTGATTTATTAAAGATTTTATTTGGAATATGTTCCTAATCTCAATAGTAAGGAAAATATCTCAAAATCAATAGCCTGCCAAAACATGCCAATGTTGTAGCAAGAAATTCAGTGAGATTGTTGCAAAAGCTAAAATAAAAAGGAACCAATTGAAAGTACCAAAGCATTCTCACTTAACTCTAGACATACTATCAGATAGTCCTAAGCTTGACCGGCTACTTCTAATTCACAGAAAAATAAAAATGGAAGCAATTTTGGCTTCTACCATTGATGTTATCAATATAAAAAATGAGGTTAATAAAACGTTTGATAATCATTTATATGCAAGTTGAAGTTTTAATAAAGGAAAAAAAGTACAAAAATTAATATATTTTAATTAGATCATTAGTGTGCTTAATACTCGATGTGTAAATTATCTTCCAAGATGTTAATGTTTAATTAATAAAGTATGTGACCGTTGAAATTCAATCTCTTTCACAGGGAAAACATATATTGACGGAATCATTGCAAGAGAAAAACAAAGCATACGAGGAAGATGTACATAAATTAGAATTTCACAAACCTGTAGAGCATGAGGAATCTTTTGAAATTGAGAATTCCAGTTGTAATGATTATGTTAATCATAGTCACTCTAATAATGACATGGAGCAGGTTTATCAGTTTACTTTATGCCTTCAATGTAGCATGTCTTAAATGTGATACCGTTTACTTGTTAGGCATATTTGTGTGACCTTGGGATGGGAACTAAGGCTGTATCAAATCAAAATATAACAACAGACCAAGGAAAGTTATCGTTAATAGGTTAATTAAATCATAATAGATTTGATTTTAATTTTTGCTAAGTCTTTAATTATATGATTTATAAGGAATCGTTATACTAATCTATTTCCTAAAAATTTCGACATTTGAAATCAGAGTGTAGTTTAAGATTACAATTGAAGTTGATTGATTTGGTAACTGCGTCTGACTTAATCTAGATTTATCTGTGTCTAATCGCCTAGCTTTCGTTTCATTGTTCAACTGTGCCTTGACATGATCTGTGGAATTTTTTTAGTTTAAAATAAAAATAATTAGGATCTTATGCTACTACATTCTCAGATGATAAGCATCTCGATTCAATAGATGTGGAGTTATTACGGATCCAAGATGATAATCAAGGTGAGCCTTTTGAGTTTTGCTTTTTTCAAAATATATCTTAAAGTGCTAATAATTAAGATACTTCTTTTTCAGACCTTTCGAATTTCGACAAATATAGATCAAATGAAGAACTATTAGAGTTGTTTTGTGATAATGAGCTTCCTGAGGGGAGTGAAAAGATGCTCAAATTTGGTAAGAATATGAATGGTATTCTAGTTTATTGACTTTTGATTAGGTGTCTGTATTTTAATTTTGTAATATAGGAGATTCAAGCGACGATGAAAAAACTTTCAAGGCTAGAGCTCGGCCAAGGCAGGTTAATATGGAGTATCCTGATAATATGTGGCCACCGCACTTTCATCCTCACAATCAAGTAATGATATTTTTTTAATAAAAAAACACACTATTTATGACAACCTATAATAAAAATCATAAAGGAGTGGCGGGTTCGTTATCGATTTAAAGGTGCTATGAGGATTAAGACAGTATCTTGCAAGGTAATATACAACAATATAGAAATATTACTTTTAACTTAAATATACTTTTTATAGCAATTTGGGCCAAATGGCTCAAGGCGATTAGCTTTGGCATTTGTTAATCGTTGGGTTAATTCAGGTAGACCATTATCAGCGAAAACAAAAAGATCAAAATTATGTTGTAAGTGATGTTAGAGATAAAAAATATGTAGACTGATTTGTAATTAAATCAAATATAATTATTAACCGATATCCAGTTGAAGATTTGCCTGATAGTGGTAACTCTGAAATGGGATCGGAGCATGTTATGAATCAAGCTACAAAGAGTCGTACAAAGGAGCGAAAATGTAGTCATAATTTTGCTTTAAAATGCTTAAGTTATTAATTTCAATTTCAACCTTTTCGCAGCGAAAGCCATTAAAAGGTTCAAAAAGTGTGATAAATCTAATGAAAAACCGCAACTTATCAATAAAAACCATTTTGAAAATTATTCATGTAACATAGCGAGTCCGAATACTTCTTCCACAACAGACCAAATGAGTAACTCTTCACCCAGTCAAAGTAGTGTTAAAGTAGAATATAAGAATGAATATAATCTGACACCTGAAAAAAGTTCAAGAGAAATTAAAAGTGAAAAGATTTTAAGAAGACCACATAGAAAGAGAGAGAATTCGAGGTATTCATTACCACGAGATTACAGCTCAAACAGCTCTAAAAGAAATGAGATTAAGGAACGAACAAGAAGAGGCTTACAGGAGAATGTAATTCTTTTTACATTGAGAATAATTTTGAAATTGTATTGAAAATGTTGTTGCGTTCATAGTTAAATTATCAGAAACTAGTGGAGCCATTAGAAGCTATCGAAAAAGATGAGAATGCTCGACATTATACGCAAATTATAGAAGATTTCAGTCAAGATTATAAGCCAAATCCAAATAATCCCTGCTTTGAACTTTGTATGCTAGACTTGAACTGTACGCGCCCTCGAGCTCCTTTGGTTTGCCTTAAATGCTTTTCCCTATATAGTGAAGGAGAGGAAGGGTTTTGTGATGAAAGTTATAACTCTCTGAAGCACAATCACGTTTTAACATATTCTGAGCAAGTTCCAACAAAAAGTGAAGTATGGGGCAAAGTTTTTTAAAGATGGAAATACTCAAAAAAATTATTTTTTAAAGAAAATTTTTGGAAATGTTAAATAAGAGTGTCAGGATAAATTTTTTAAAGTTCCAAAGGAATCTAGTCAGTCAATATGTATATTCTGCTGGACCATCTAAATGAGGTGCCACAAAATTCAATCAACTATTTATCAGGAAAACCTCAATTCACGCTTATTAATAAGGGATTGCCTAGACTATATAAAAACCCAAAATTATAAAAATTATATAGTGTAGTTTAAGGCTTGGAAATTATTCTTAAATATTTATTCACAAGTTTTTATGAAAAACATTAGAGAAATTTATATGGTAATTTTTGATTATAAGTGAATTTGGGGTTGCTGTTTTCACAGGGACTTTTTTGATACATAAAGATATCAACTGTTAATATTTGCCTTTGAATTATGTTAATTTCGGTATGCTGGCTGTTAGATAAAAAATAAAGGAATTGGATAATCTATATCTATGTCATATTAAATATACTTGGCTTTGATTTGTTCAATAAATTGAAATTATATCATATTCTTACTTTTAAGGAGAGGAATGGTGTTTTTTTGTCACCTGTAACCACAGTTTCTACATCACATGTTTTCCTGATAGCATTCTAATATATTATTGAAAAACAAAAATTGCTGTTTGATGATAAAGTTCAATGTGGTTTCTAACTATTATTATTAACCTTGTATAGCTCAAGCTCCGGGCCTTCTTTCTTAAATCGTACTTGTGACATGAAATCCTGAATTTTTAGATTTAATTTTGATCTATCTTAATTTATAAACTGTTTTGCTTTCAAAAGAATTTACTTTAGAGCTCATTCTTCCCATATTCTGCATCAAGATACGGATCACTTTGGGTTCTACTTCTTCTTTTGTGAGACTTGGCTGGGCACGAGGCTTCGCACCGATTTCATTGCTTAAATAAAGTATATAGTAAATAATTAAGAGTACAGAGCAGTCTGATAAAAATTTACCGCTCATTCTTTTGTTCTATAGGTTGCTTAGGCTCGGTTTTTATGACAGAAGTTTCCTGGCTAGCAGTCTAATATATGAAGGACACATAACCAAATCAAATCCATTATAAGCTAGTTAAAATTAACCTGAGACTCATCATCATCGTTCACATATTTGCTAAGTTCATCATCTACCTCTTGGTGAGCACTGTTTATAAGTAGATTCTTGACTCTCTGATGCCAAAAAATTCAATCAAAAACTCGTTTTTACCTTTAGAACAAAGCTATTAAACTTATACCATTCCATAACCAGTTAAAGGTTCATTATCACTATCAGATTCATCGTCACCAAAGCCTTTATCTTGTGTATACTCAGTTGTTAACTGATCTCCCTGTGGATCGAGGTCTCCTTCATCGTCACTACGTTCACCATCATTGTAATCCCATGTTCCAGGATTTTCTCTTATATTAGAAATAGCTAAAGCTCTGTTTTATTCAAAGAAAAAGTTTTATTTTTTTAGTTTAAAAAAAATTTCAATATCTTTATTCTGTAATAATTCTATGGATCTAATACTTACGATTTCACATAATCATTGTTGGCATTTTTAGTTCCATATTTTGCTTTTAAAACTTGTTTGTGTTGTTTTAATTCTTGCCTATGAAATGTAAGAGCAAGTATCAAAGTCTGTAAGAGTTCTCGTAAGTAAACTTTTCAACATACCTTTTGATACCATAGTCTTCGTCATTAGGTAGTCCCTCATGTTTAATTTGGTTCTTTTTTTGGTTGCCTTCATCGTCTGATTCGGTTCTTTTTAATCTTGAAACTTTTTCTGATTTGAAAATCGAGCCTCATTAGTTTCATGATTCAAAGTCTGATCATAAATTAATATGGCTCTGTTTGTTATATGAGTACCTTGAAGGTTTATATGTTTTGCAAAGTTCTGTTTAAACTGCAATAAGGTCGAAAATTATAGGGGAAATCACTCGCGATATCAAGAGCTTGGTTTCATACCTCTTTCTCAGCATAATCTGAAGATGAATGGGTGTTTGAATACCCAGATGGTTGAAGGTGAAATCGATAATATTCTTTGATTGGGATTAATTCCGCTACATCATCCTGAATCAAATAAATTAATTACGGTTCAAGGTATTTAAAATTATTTCATTCAGATAAGTTTCTAGGTTTTATCATTAAAGTGATATTCAAAGCGTGTGAATAGTGTACAATATGCATTTACTTTAGATTCTACTATTATAAAGTAATTCTTGGAGTCAAGAGGCTCATTATCGGCTATGTAGGTCCTTTGATGTTGACCATTGGGTTCTAAGAAAGAGTCCGTGTATCTCCAAGGGGGAGCAGTTTTGTGGGCGGGTGTCTTGGTTACCTCCTGTGGAGTCTCAGGAGATGGTGGTAACTAACAGATTAGAAGAGAAAGGAAAGGAGAATTCATTATTGGGTCTAATAGAGTGATACATGTTATGCAAAAGGTACTCTCAGTAATTTGGGAGTATATATAATAATTGTGTCAATAATCTCCCTTTTGGAATGACATGAACTTAAGTTAGATTTTTAAAATCTGTAAAATGGCAAAGATGTATTACAATTTCATCCTGTGAGAAGCATAGAGGTGGATGCATGTCCTGCTGCTTAAAATCAGCAGGAAACTTAGCTAGCACGAACTCCTTCCGCTGGTTTATTCGTAATTTCTTAGGGAATGGTTTAGCATTCATTTCGATTACATATCCATCAAAAATGATTTCGATAAGTAAACTATAGAAAGACTTAAGCTCTTCTGATATTTAAGCAATAATAATGAAACTCCGCATGCTAGTGCTGTAATTAATTTAGGACATAGGTGGTGTTTTTACCAAGTTGGAGATCTTAAATGTGTTTAATAGTAACCATGGGTAAATTTAGCATATGTTACTATGCGTTGCTTGTCCACATGCTTTCATATTCAAATTTTAAAACAAATACTTTTGACTTTTTAATATCCGCCCGGCTTATGGTCCTTGTCCTATATTTCTATCTCTCTATATATTCTTATCTAGGCACTCTTAGAGAGTTCTTTGTTGGTTTTTGTTTGCATTATTTCAGATTTGATATAAATAGAAAAGACATTTAATGAGTCGTTTCTTGTATGACAATTTAAGATAATTCATTTTGATTGTTCAATATATGACTAAAACACTTTCTACTCGAGGGCTATGGATTACTTAATTTTTTAAAGTAAATGCAGTAAATGAGATAAGATTAGAACTAAATGGGTCTTAATTGTTCAAGCAAAATGTATGTTAAATTAATGTTTTAGCATGATTAGTTTAATTCTCATTAAATAAATTTAATTTTAGTAGAAGTCTGAAAAAAAATTGAAAACCAATACATTTTGGTAAGGCTATTTCCAATTGTCTATGTTTTAGCTTTCATGAAGGCGGAGGGACTAATTCTCCCATAATTTGGTTGAGAACTCTTCCTCTACTATGTAGAGGTCTGAAGTTAATCTGTGTTTGTGTTTGGTTGGCATCAGGTTTTCTGAGAACATGAAATTATAAAATTGGGTAAACAATTGGTTATATATAGCTAGAAATTGTTGTTATTAATTACTTTGAATCTTTTTCAGCTTTTCCTGATGAGATAAGATAATTGGACATTATGAAAACAATTCCAATGAGGCAGCAGAAGGTTGCTCCAATAGATTCGATAACCATCTGAATATTTTAAAGATTTATGACAAATAGGCTTTGGCAGAAGAGCTTATAAGTATATTGTATAATAGCAACAAGTTTCCAAGCACATAATTATACACTTAGGTGTATGTATATATATAATAGTACATGCTTACTTGTGTTGACAGGATGAAATCACTGGAGCCCAATCCACTTTCAACAAATTGTGTACGTGCTGAAGATTAGAGAAATTCATTGGTTATAGGATTTAATATTGTTAAATATAAAAAGGAATAAATAAAAGCAAGTACTTAGATAGCTAAATTTGGCAATAATCAAATGAATTTATGACCAAATAAGATTTATATGTTAAAATCTTACCTTGATGAATTGAAAAAATAAGATCAAAGAATAGTACAATTCCTGTTATAAGGAATACATATGGAATTTTGTTTTCCATTATACATTTACTTTCCAATTTTGAATCAAAATATACAATGTGTGTTTCTACGTGTATATAAGTGTGCTAATTTTTGTATATATAGTCTCTATTTAAGTGTGTATGGATTGTGTTCTGGTTAAGTGTGTTGATGTGTTTATGCTTGATTGATTTGTATACTATCTGGATGCGTGTGTGCTGTGTTGATATATGTATTCTGTGTTGAAGTGTATGTTCTGTGCTGTGTTAATATGTATATGCTTTATTGATGGGTGAATATTTAAAGATGTGTGTGTATATAAAGTGGGTGTTTGGAGTTTGTGTTAATGTGTTGATGATCTCTTTAATAATGTATTCAAGCTAATCGGGTGATTTAGATGAATTGAGGAATCTGATAAAGAACACAGGAAGTTCTATTGATGATTTATATTTCCAAAAATAAAGAATTGACGTCTTATCATATTTTTATATATAATTAAATAGGATAATAAATTACATATAATGAGTTGGAAAGTTCAATTTGTTGACAAATGTTTTCTGTGGTTTATGTAATTTGATTTCAACACAATGTGAAAAGATTGTTTTGTCTAAACATCCAAATTTGTTTTTATGTTTAAGCTGTGTATATCATCTTTCGTAAATATGTACGATTTTCTTAACTTTAGTTTATTTCGAGGTTATTTGAATATTATTAATACTTCTCCCTACTCCTTAAGTTGTCTACATACGTGCTATATGTATCTATATGTATATGTTGGATTTTTATGCACGTTTGTTCAGGTTATATAAATATATATGTAGCTATAAGTTTTGTATAGGTATGTTTATATATATATTATATTCATGGATTTATGTTATGTTACAACAATAGTGAATATTGTTAAACTTAGAGTTGTAATGATAATAGTATTGAAAATCTTAATTTATGTTTGATTTATATCAATTTAGTAAAATTTATGTATATGTTTGTATAGAATTTTTATTTATTTAAGCAACAAAATCAAATTTTTAGAATATTTAATTCGATACTTGTCAGAGATGTTTTTATGATAATAACTTCGATCTTCAAGATAGTATATAAAAATATATTTTCTAGTGCATGTCTTAGTTACTTGTGTGTGTGTGGTTAATAAAATGTTTTTGTGTTTTAATTCTATTTTGCGTTGATTTAACTTTTACTTCACACTTAAGTAAGGGTGCAGTAACAATTTCTTGGGGTTTATAAAAATGCTTGTGTGTATATATTTCCTAGGAATTACATGTGTATGAGTGAGTGTTTTATAGGAATTGTGTAGGCGTGTGTTTTTTATTTTTTGGGTGTATGATATGTTTCATAAACATCTGTTATTTGAAAAAAGATGCGTACAAAAACTTTTAAGCTTTAAAATGCATCTTATAAAACACTTAATACTAGCTGCTGTAATTTATAATCAACATTTTGAAAAGGTCTAGATCAGAGTTAACCTACACATATTCCTATTTTCAACACACGTATTCCAACACAATTTATCATACACATGTTTGAACTCATCTTAATCGTAGATTTGTAATAAGCACAACGTTTTGCGCATAAATTTTAATATTAACAGCACATCATCATATATTCAAAGGTCTATCTGCACATCACATAATCACACAACCAGACAGATACACACAGGCAACACAAGCAAGATACTCTAATATCTCCACAAAAGCACCTATCCACAAACACTCACAAACACTCACACCTCACCGACCCATACACACTTGCTAACCCACACCCGCATGCATAACTTGCAAGCTTTTTTTTTGGACACATTCTTTTCACAAAAATTAATATTATATACATTAATAAATATATGGTTCAAATTTATAAACATACAAAAAATATTACTTTTAGGTGCTCAAATCACAAACACACTCCTATATTTATGTTATCTCTACAAAAATCTTCTTTTAGAAATTTTAAACCATTAAACTCACAGATTTCGAAAAGAAATCAATTTCTCCCTCATTTACACTTTTTCTTAACAATTTCAAAAATATATTTAACTTGAATAATGATCATCTGAGTATGATTAGTTTATTTACACATTTCTTTGAAACAATTACTTAAAATAGTCTATCAAGATAACTCTATATTATCTACAAAACCCTCAAATAGAACTTTCAAGAACAAATTGAAATAGTGAAAAATTTAAATATTTATTTTAATAAACACTTTCAATTATATAAACAAAAACTAAATAGCTATACAGATCACAAATGTTAACAGCAATACCATAAACGATACACAAACGTTATTTCGATATCTTGCTGATATTTCTTTAGGTCCCCACGCCAATTACCCTCCTCTTGATCTACAAATTGCCATACCAAAAACTAGATACCCCCACTACTCCTTATAAAATATTTCAATAATAAAAACATTTACAACACTCCAAGAAATAGATCAACAAATAATTAACAACAAGCAAAAATTTTACGAGTTTTAAATTATTAGTATAAATTCTGTGCGTGTATGTACATATTTTAATTTCTTCCCCTGCTTTCAATGATATCTCAAACGACTGAAATTGTATCACAAATGTATCACCATTTCGTAACTATGAGGCATCATTGCCATACACATCATCACAAACACCATCACTCCAACTAAACACTCACAGGCACACAGGACACAAATATACAATTACCATCAATTTTGGGTGTATTCCCTATTTTCCATAAAAAGGTTTATTAATTAGTATTACAGAGTTGATTTACGTTTTATGTATTGTAAATAGTAACTATATTTACACATTTTGACTACGCGATAAAGGATTAAGTTATTAATCCTGCAAACATAAAAATTAAAAAATCCTCAATATTTTGGCATAAAAACAATTTTTTCCACCAGAAGTCACCTCTCAAAAACCTTGTATACACACGGAAAACCATAGATTCATCTTTTAGAGTATAATTATACCAATCAACGAGCTCATAAAGTTCTTTCTCACCCAGCCAAAATCATTAGGCGCTAATTACCATAAATTAACTTTGCCCATATTAATAAAAAATTCTCACCATACAGATCGCTATGATGCATAACCATCACGATTTTCTTTCAACATTTTCACAATCTGAGATAAGTGATTTAAAAGAGACAATTAAATCTAGTCTCCGATTATTAGAGAACACAAACAAAACCTCTGATTATCTAAATGAGCCTTACCCATCCAACTTTTCATCCCAACAAAATGAGAAAGGTGAACTCTACGGAAACAATATGAATAATTCTTATCGATACAATCCACCACAATCAAGGACAGAAAATGAATTAAAGAGGATACTTGAATTATATGGAGGTGTGAATGAGCGCACTTACAACAATCCAGAACCACATAGTTATAAACAATATAACATCAATAGACTAGCTAACAGTAATTATAACACCACCACACTAAACGATAGACAAGCGGATTATAGGAATAGTGATTCATCCAGTCATGATTTCAACAACATAATTAAAGAACTCCTAAACCTGGGAGTAAGCAATTACAGTCTTCCTACCCCTAACAATAATAAACTTAATTATCGATCCAATGAAATTGAAAATAGTTTTAATTATCCAGAAGAAGATTTACATGATTGGTCCCATACAGAATGCTTCTCCTTGGCTTCTACTAATCACTCGGAGTCTGACTCAGTAGAAGGTGATCATCATCATATCTTACCCAAATACCACCAAGACAATTCACAGTATATCTCCAATTTTCTAAAGAAACTTAATATGCAGATGCTGGGTAAGTTTTGAAAGTTGTTCTTTCACTATGTGTAGAAATTAAACTAACACAACATAAATATATTATTACATATATTTTATGGCATTTTTTATACACATATTTTAATCTATCTAACTTACACTATACACAGCTTTTGATACCAACTACACTATCTTGACCTACGGACAATTAACATTCACTTTACTTTGACTGCAACTTATAATTCTTTTATAAAATGCAATTTAATATTATTACATACAGATAATGATTCAGACGTGTCAAATTGTACTAAAACTCATCTTAAAGAAAATTGCAAATTATTACCATCAATAACCAAGCGTTTGGAGAAGACACAATTATGTAGACACTTTTTACGAAATGGAAAATGTGCGAATGGTCTACATTGCGCATTTGCACATAGTTTAGATGAACTAAGAGATCGACCAGATCTATCCAAAACAAGAATTTGCACAGACTTCCAAATGGGTAGGTGTAAATTCGGAGAACATTGCAAACATGCACACACAGAAGTTGAATTAAGAGCAACTAATGAGTTTTTCAAAACATCACTATGCCCTGATTTTATGCGTTATGGGGTATGCACAAGAGGAAGGTCTTGTCGATATGCACACGGTGTAAATGAATTACGATTGCGTTCTTCATAGATATTCAATTTTTTTCACAAGCATCATTCTTTATTCAAGTTGAACATGAATTACAGTCATACCATACTGAAGATCTATAAAAACATTTAAACATCTACACACTTTCTAATAAAAACAATTTATTACCAAAATTATTTTTGTATATAAATGCTCTTGTACTTTTCTATATACATTCACACCTAAGACATTCGGAAATTAATTAAATAATGGGTTCAAGTGTGCAAAACCGTTCATTTTACAATTGAGTTAGTGAAATTAGGAATAATAAAGAAAAATTCCGCAAAAATAATTATTTAAATTACACCATTTATATAAATAACAACAATATTAGCATAATATATATATGTATATATAAACATATATGTATATAACAATTGAAATTTGAACTTCTTTTTTTTCTATATAATCTACTTCATTACCCATTATAATACTTTGTAAAATTTTAATTTCAAAAATTTTATTGTATATATACTGACTTGAAATTTGTTTTTTCGTCTCGTTACAATTCTCTTTTTACACCGAAAAATTTATTCCACTTATCTTTTTTTTATAACTTTTTATTTTTTGCAATATAAATTTTTTATTCCCATATTAATTTTTACTTACTAACAAAATAAAACACCTTTGTATATCTTTATAAATAATTATATATGAAATCCACCTTAAAAAGTATTCTATATCTCACTAAGAATTTAGATTGGGATTTTTTATATATTTGATTTTAAAGTTTCGTCCATAACAATAGTCACTTTTTATAGAAAGTAACTTAAGGAACCATTTGCCTAAACACTTTAATTTATTTATATATTTATTTATAATAAAATTCATGAGGTCTATAACTTCATTCATGTGTATAACACATAGCTACATATACAAACCACACCTTATTGAATAAATACAGCAAGTAGTATGCTTACACAGTTGGATAGTAAAAGGCATAATATTATAATAAGAATATTATATAACAAAAAAGTCAGAAGTAATATATATTCGAAAAAGAAAATTGATTAAACAGACATTAAGTAAAGTAACTAAACAAAGAAAACATATGTAAATATTAAATATACATTTAAGGCAACTTAACAAAAAGATTTTTAGATAATATTATTAATATAAAAAGATAACACAAAGTAATTATCATAGTTCACAAAAGTGTATCATTTAAAATCAACAAGTTCAAAGTTTAATAAGTAGTTTCTACTCACAAGCATGCTATATATGTACACTAGATAAGCTTACTACATATGTATATATAAAATATATGCAAGCTACACACTCCTATTATATAACCATTCTAAATAGATAACACAATTTCTATACACATAACAATCGTTACAATATACTAGAATGAATAAGGATGCTTTTAACCAACATGTTCAAACACATACAAAACAGATTTAATAGGTATATATGATGATTCCTCCATCTCATTAATCACAAATACATACTCTTCCTATATATAAGAGCAAAGACAGATATAGAAAGAGCTCGTATATACAAAATAACTTCGACACATGCACATACACTCGATGAACAATTTTTAGTTTGATGAATTATCAACAAAAACGATAAATTGGACACAAAAATTGTTCTAAAAACGAGGAATTCTTTGTAAATGTTATTTTTGAGGGATTTATTTAACCCATTTAAACGTCTAAATACCTCCGCATATACAAAATCCACAGAAAATTTTAAAGCCATACATCATCTGACTGCCCTGCAGTACCAAATATCAGCCAACATGAAGAAGAAGAGGTCAGACAACAGCAACAAACAGAGCTTCATTCGAATATCAACAGGTCCGTCTGTAGGTCTCCTCCTCAATAAGAAGCGGGGACAACACTTACTCAAGAACCCCGGAGTACTCGATAAAATCGTCGTTGCTTCCGACATACGGTCCTCTGACATCGTACTAGAGATTGGCCCGGGTACAGGGAATTTGACTGTCAAGCTGCTACCTCTCGCAAAGAAAGTAGTTGTGATTGATATTGATGAAAGAATGGTTAATGAAGTGAAGAAGAGAGCACTATCAAATGGCTTAACAAACCTGGAGACCGTTCACGGTGATGCCTTGCGCTCTGAGTTTGGTAGATTTGATGTATGCACAGCCAATTTACCCTACCAGATTTCTAGCCCCTTCCTCTTCAAATTGCTATCACATAAGCCCATCTTTAGGTTGGTTATAGCGCATGTGTGTGTGTTTTCTCTGTCTTTTTGTGTGTACGTTTTTTATCCCTAGCTACTTTTTTGTGTGTGTGAACACATGCTCCTAATTATTGATTTTTAGCTCATGATTGTATCATGTGTTTATGATATACTGCAAACGAACTTTTCTTTCTTGGTATTAGGAATTGGTATATTTTGTCCTTTACGATGTGCTTATCTTACATATACCATGTACTATATACTGTAAATATAATATATTTTTGTTCGATGCATGTATATATAAGCTATATCATAACTAATACCCGACCTCCCTTCCAATTTTATAGGTGTGCAGTATTAATGTTTCAGAAAGAATTTGCAGATAGATTACTGGCAGAACCAAATGATAAAAATTATGGTCGATTAGCCATCAACACACGTCTATTTTGTAAAGTCACTAGAGTGTGTAAAGTATCTGCAGGTAGTTTCAACCCACCACCGAAGGTAGACTCAGTTGTTGTAAAACTCATACCTCGTAACCCACCCTTAAACGTAAGTCAATATACATCATTTAATTATGTATCTATGTGTGTGAGTATATACACTGTAGCTCAGAGAATAATGCAGGTTTATATAAATCTATGAACATTGTACACCATCCCATAGGAATATATGTGCACATTTTCTTGAGAATACAACTACAAATCATCTAATTATTTTTGTATTTAACTTTATGTTTTCAGATAGATTTTAACGAATGGGATGGATTGATTCGAATTTGTTTTTCCAGAAAGAAAAAGACACTTCATGCAATATTTAACCAAAATTCCACCCTCAATATGTTGGAAACAAACTACAAGACATTTTGCTCACTCAATTCTATTAAGCCATCAACACTCAGCTTTAAGGTACGTGTGTGTGTATGTATGAGTATGTGAATATATTCAAATATATATGGATGTATTAGTACATGTATGCGGGGACCTACATATATGTATTTGTATGTATTGATATGTTTGCCTATGAATATGTATGCTTTGTGTGTATATGTGTGTACTAATATACCTGAATGCATGAGTGTTTATATCTGAGTATGTCAGTATAGCTATATATATATAACTAAATTGTTGTTTATATGCTTCTATGAGCTTCTAAAGATAGTGTATAATCTTTTTTATTCACTTCCATTTCGTATGTATATACAATACATCAATTTGTGGGTATAAAATTATTAAATTTTATACCTGTTTTATCGATCTAAACCAAAATGTGTGGGTTTTTGTATTTAGGAATTATGTTTAGGAATACTAGAATCAACAGGGCTATCAAATTCGAGAAGTATTACTATTGACATTGAATCATTTTTCAAATTATTATTAGCATTCAATCGAGAGGGAATTCATTTTATGAATTTAGTTGGGAACAAGCAAAACTTGAATAATCTAAGTAATTGAAAATATAGTATATGAAAACTAAAATTTACAAACATCACAGATATGATTTTATGTATTCATTACACACACATATATTTTGATTTATATCCATTACATACACACATGCTCTGACCACACACCAATTTTGATCTTTTGAGTTGAGCAACAATTTCACATTAAGCTGTAGAATTCAAATTCACATACAAGCATAAAACAATATATATGTGCAGACTCGCATATATACATATATATATTAGAACAATAATACACATAAACACATATATATATATATATATTAAAATCTTATAGGTTATCTTGAAGAGGATGCAGCAGATGATCCCGACAATTAAATTTGAAAATTATTGAAAGAATGAAAAATAATAAATAAAAATATTACAACAATCTATTTCAAACATCCGCTTGGTACACACACATTTTTTGTTAAGATAAAATCAAATGCACACACACATACATGGACATATAAAGTCAGATTCACATACAAATACACACAAAATCATACTTACACACATGCAGATATATAAAATCAGGCTCACAAGTTCACACAAAGAAATTCACACTTCCCTATAAAAAATCAGATTTACACATGAAATCATATAGAATCAAATTAAAATACACACAATTACTCACACTCCTCTAAATTAAACTTACACACATAAAGATTTATAAAAAATATTTTCCACAAACAAATTCAAGTATATATCGACAGACGCACAAGCTTATAAACGCACACAAATAAATTTTTTTTGAAATAAAGAATAATTTGTTCAAACTTACAAAAATATAAATTTTTTAAAACTTCAAAAATATACAAATTTCAACACCTAAAACAATTAATAAAACTAATAAAACTATTATATATATATATATCTTTATACTAGCATATGTTTTGTAAACTGATATTTAAGGCTTATAAATTAATGTTACATATGAGTAACAAAAAGTTACACATTTTAATAAAAAAAAGTGAAAAACAACAAAAGTATTGCTTACATTCACATAAATATATGTTTGATTATAAAATATTAAATTATCTCCACTAGTAACACACACACATGTAGGTTATGAAAATATATAAGATAAAATACATGTGCTACAAATCACACTTATGCATAAACACACTCAGACACACTACAAGTACTACCTACACACACTCAAACATACAAATACACATACAGCATACACAAAGTAACACATACATATCACAAGTAGCATAGTTCTTATATACACAAACGCCCATTGATAATAGGAGCTTAAACTACATTATAGACATTTGCTTTACACTTATACAATTAATCAATCATGTTTTAACACACTTATACCTATAATACACACACATACACACTGATAACCTTCATCAAATATTCTCAAACTATATGAGATTAATTATACCCATCTACACACACAAACAATTTAAACCTTAAAAAATATTCACTCATACAATAAGTAGTACGTTTATTACATCTTCTTTTTGTGTATATGTGTATAAAGACATAATATCATACTGATTATTTTGAATCATTATTTATATAATTATTATTCTTATTTTATATATACTTGCACAAATTCTAAGTTATCTTAGAAAACGCCTAAAAATGTCAACACTTGCTAAAGCTCAATCAACAATGGGTAAATATTACTCAAAGGTAAATTACGACGTTGACACCTCCATACACCTCCATACACCTTATTATTATCTCAAGCTTCATTACACACTTTTTTATATGTTTATTTTTATTTTCTAAAACATACACACATAACACACGAAAAACTTTAAACACTCAACACTTCACACGCAATACATCACACACAATACATCACACCCAATACATCTCACACACTTTGCAGACACACAACACACAGACACACAACACACACACACACATTGTACACACCCCCAACAACTTAGATTCCACTCCTATACACAACTACCTACACGATATACATAACCTAAGCACTCATACAACTCACCCATCCTCCTCCCTCACAACCTGCTCACCTATACATATATAAACGCCATCCCTCCCCCCTCTACTCCCTAATACATATATTAATTATACTCAAGTTAACACAATATATATACATCTATATATATCTTTATGTGTGTGTGTTTAGATGTACACATTTTCAGGGAGACTGTGGCATAATTATTTACACACAATTATTCATTTTGGGGCTATCCCAGCAGTGTTTATATTTGGTTTGGCTTACACACAAGAATTTACAATGAGCCCATCAAATCTTATTCGATTAATTATTTATTAATTTTGAATTAAATATCTAATCTGTTTTAACTTAGAATACACATTTTCAATGAAAAAATCGTCAAAATAATTATTATATATATATATATATACAAATTGTTGACTATGTATATGGATATGTTTTGAAAATTTTAAAACATATATATATGTTTGTTATTATATGCATGTGTAAAATATCTCATAAAATCCAATTTTTCATTATGTATGTGTATGAATGTTACATAAACATAATTATTTTCCAGATACATATACACATCTTCGTCATTATGTGTGTGTGTGATTTTGAAATAAAATTACTTGTTGGATGAGTACATAAATTTATTTATGTTTAAAAGTATGTGTTTGGTGTATATTTATCTAATCATAGATGTATACCCTATATTATTTACACTATAAATACAAAGTTTGATAGAATACAAAATAATACGTTACACACCTTTAGAGTGCATCATATGTAATACAATGCCACACACAAGATATTAAACTTACACACATCCTACATAGTTAAATACATTAAACACATCAAACCTATACATCAAACATACACATACTAAACACAAATATAGAAAATACATACTTTAAACACACAAACTGGCATAATTTATAACGCTCACACATTTTATTAGATATTAAATCTTTTCAGAATTCATCTAATTTTCCAAAACACACTACATCTTATAAACTTACACACACATACTAACTGACCTATTGATTCAACACTCCCAATTACACCCACGCACTCCATTCGATTCTCCCCTCCCCCTCCTCACCTCCCATTAACCATCCCTCCTACACACAATTTTACTTTTATAAAAATGTTAAATAATATATTAGTTATTGGGGCGTTTAACATCGACTTAATAACATATGTTGAGGCATTTCCACAGGCAGGGGAGACAATAAGCGGGAGTAAGTTTGAAGTAGGTTTGGGGGGGAAAGCAGTGAATACAACTATTCAAATGGCCCTCCTTTCGCCCAAATCACTTCGTACACACATTTCTCTCATTTCTAAGTTTGGAGATGATAATTATGGACGATATTATAAATCACAGTTAAATGATTTAGGTATAAACACATTAGGTTTGATAACACAGGAAAATCAAATGTCTGGGACTGCTACAATCTTAGTTAATAGAAATGGTGAAAATAACATAGTTATTGTAGCTGGTGCAAATTCTTATCTTTCACAAGATGATTTTACACATACTCGTGTTGTAGAGTAAGTATGTGTGTGTAGGGATAAAGAATTGTATATACATTTATCTACACACATATCGAAACTGTTATTTATTTCAATATATTTTACACATATATATTTTGAACACATAATTATCGTATCTATACATACAGCCTATTTATATACATGTATATAATTTGTGTATTTAATATTATTGATATATATATTTAGTGTGTGTATTTTGTTATATTTGTATATATATTTTGATATATCTGTTTGTGTGTGGATTTGCGTGTTTGTTTTGAATTATTGATATATATACATTGATTATATATATATATATATGTCGTTCAATATATATTAGGTTATTTAAGAAATCAAAGATGCTTATATTACAAAATGAAATATCAATGAAGTTGAATGTTTGTGCAATTGAATTATTTAGAAATTTTAATTCTAATGGCCAAATTATTTATAATCCATCACCCTACATACATGAGAGTAATCGAATCTTCAAAGATTGTAATTATATAATATTTAATAGAATTGAAACACAACAATTTATGTGTGAAGAATTCCCCAATGATATTAAACAGCAAACACAATATATGTATAAATTATATAACAAATTAGTATTAGATTGTGATGGTTTAGACACTCACACACCCACTTTTGATATACGCACACAAACACATACACACACAGACACTCAAAACGCATATACAGACAAATATCCACACACAGACAAAAACACACATACAGACAAATACACACACACACATAATCAAAATGCACACACAGACGCTCCAAACACACACACAGACAATCAAGGCACATACAGATACAAAAAATGTGTAATCGTTACGAATGGAGGCCATCCCATACATTATATAGCATTAGATAAAAACCATCAGATAATGTGTGGCGTTGTAGAAATACCCAAAATTGATCAAAATGATATAGTCGACACAGTTGGAGCAGGTGACTCATTTTGTGGGGCATTTACACATTTTATTACACACCATTTTGAGCTTGAAAGAGCATTGTTTTGTGCAGCCTATGTAGCTGGACAATCAATCAAACTTCCAGGAACCTCGAAAAGTTACTCGGACTTAACTATGTTAGACACATACTTCTTACAAAAATAACTATATTCCCTTCCCAGACATTATGCCTACAATCCAAAAGACAACATACCGCCAATGTTTCCAAATTTGATAAAGGGATTAGGCGCTAATTTTTTTAAAATTTTTTGTTGTATGTACGTACATCTTTTTGTGTGTGTGTATATATTGTTTATCTTAAACAACTTTTTCTCATTCAATATTTATTGTGTTTAGCGGGAGACTGGAAAATGGGGAGGTGAAGAGGGGAGTGGTATGTGTTAAATATGTATATATATTTTTGATGATTCATTTGTTTACGTGTGTGTGTGTGCGTGTGTATGTGTTTGATCACATATGTGAATGTATATGTGTTATTGTATATGTGTGAGCGTCTATTTGTGTTTGATGATATATATATTATGTGTATGTGTGTATGTAA
>JADHZB010000255.1:0-11586 GCA_015657535.1 Nephromyces sp. MM_2019 | reverse complement strand
ACACACACACACACACACACACACACACACACACACGTACAAACGGGGGAAAAGACACACATACATCCAAACTGAGAGCAAAATACACGCACACACACACACACAAATCTAAAACGGGAGAATGTTACACGGAAGAATCCAAACTGGAAAAAAACATGCGCACAAACACACACGTAGACTGAGACACACACTGCAGAAGCTTACGAGCAAAAGACAAATTCCTAGCGCCAAGGCAATCAGTAACGGTCCAGACATATCTCCATGAATCATAAAGTCATGTTCCAGCCTGCACACGCACAAGAAGTTTAGGAAACACCAAAGCACTATGAAAGGCTGCTTTCTATCGCATGAAGGATCAGCCATGAAGATGATAACAGTAAGCTAAAAAAGCATAGACGTATGCATCACATCTCAACGGCACCTTCAAGACACACACACACACACAGGCAGAGTTACAGCAAATCAACTAAACACACACATCAACTACCCCTACTCCAAATATATACAGCATATTCCGATGGCATAAGACGCACACACACACAGCTACCCCAAAAAAAAAACCTATCAACTATCGTACGGACGAATATACACACAAACAAACCCATTGAACTCAATAATCGTACATCTCATATACACACACACACACACACACACACATACACAACCCCATACACTTCCGATTCCTCAAGCTATCAAAAGATGAATTGACAAGGTTTTGGCACACCAAACCGCAGACAAAGCGATAGAATATTGTTCCGACAGGAGAGTCGTGTGTGCGCACGCCACAAATTTAAGCAAAAACAAAGAAGCTGACGAAAGGTTATCGTCTTACCTTGAGAAGAAACAGACTGCTTTCATTCTCTTTAAGATATCACCTGGAATTATGCCCAATTCTAAAGAGGAAAAAGCCAAAAAGCTGAGGATTTCGTGAAAAATTGCCGATAAGAGAGCAAATGATTCTCTACATCATAGCATTAGAGTGATACACACGTGGGTATTAGCTATGCAATATAAGGTGTGTGTGTGTCTGCACAGTTAGCTGCGTAGGCGTGCATGTGCAAGTGTGTGTGTGCGAAGCTGTGTGCGTATGTAGGTGTGTGTCTAGCTGGGTGCATGGGCATGTTTAGGTGTGTGTGCATATGTGCAGGTATTATCTTTGTGTTTAAATTTAGGAGTGTGCGTACATGTAGGTGCCTGTGAAGGTATATGTATGTAGGTATATGTGTGCGAGTGCAGGTATGTGCATGGAAATCTAGGCGTAGGTGTGCAGACGAGCGGGGGTGTGTGCGTGCTTCCTTCCAAGTTTTCTTTGTGTGTGCCGGTGCCTGTATTCCTAAATTTGTGAGTCTGCGTTCTTCTCTTTGTGCGCCTGTATGGCTGTATGCTCAACTTTAAGCTTAAGTCGCAGATGTGTGTGCATGTGGGTGCATGAATACATAAGTATCTTAGTACGTGCGCAAGTGTTCAACCTTTTCTATATACGCATATTCATACACATAGAAAGCTTTACATCTACTTCTACACACAAAAATGCGCAGATACACATTCCTCATAAAAGATAAATCCCTCCAACCTGGTTGCAAAGACGCCTAAACCGGTTACGACCTATTTCATTACCATCAGCATTACACACACACATGATCAAAAACAGCTCTGCGAGTTTTTTCACTGTACAAATTATACCTACTTCCTCCTGCATTCCTTCAGAAACTATCAAGTTGAGATAAAAATGGAAATCCTGCCCAAATGCAGCTCTTTATATGAAAAGGAATGTCAAAAAATGCTCAAAGCTAAACACACACGCACACGCACATGAGAATTTCCAACATACCATCTACTGCAGTTTACAAAAAATGAAGAAGTACACAAAGATAAACGCTCTACAGTCTATCTCTATCTCTCTAATCACATATCTCTTTCTCTATATCTTTTCATCTCCCTATCTCTTTATATCTCTCTCTTAAGATCTATATCTTTCTCTATCCCTCTCTCTCTCTTTCAATCTCTCATTCCATTGCAAATCAACTTTTCAAAGGCTTAACCATCAAGAAGAGGAGGCTCATTTTCATCGTCGATTCCACTGTCCTGTGTGTAAGTTGGTGGTAAATCAACCTGAGAGCTTCCATTTCGTCCAAATACATCCTCATAAAACCTCGCAAAAGCAGGCAGCAATCCTGGAGCTCTGTGTGTTCTTACTTGATCGCGTTCAGCCTGTGTGCATACGTTTCATTTAGCAGAAGAAATGAGTCGCAAAACGGTGGAAAAGTAAGCAGAGAAAGTATGGAAACTATAGTTTTCTTTGAAAGTCTATGTGAGCGCTGAAGCTCCTATTCGCAGACACAAATATATCCCAAAACTTTACGCACCAATCACACACACAAAGGTGCGCAAGTTCCCCTCTTTCAGTCAAGCACGTTTAGTAATGCTTAAAACTCTTGTCTATCATCGGCTACATGCCTTTCAATAGTAGGAGCTTCAAAGAGAGAGTTTGAGAGTATAAATAATACTGGTGAATTATTCTGCTATTCATGACGTTGAAGATTGCAAAGAATATGCATCAACTCTGCTCACAATTGGATTCCTAACAACTATACTGCCTCTTCATGATTCAAAACCCAGAGATCTGCGCATGAAGGCAAATCTCCCAATTCTTATCAACTTTTAAAGAGAAAAGCATCAGAAAAGCTTCGATACCGAGAATTTTTGGGGGAAACTACAAAGAAAAACGCGAAAAACTTGATGATTCCAGTGCATAGGAGAGTTAGTTTGGTAGAGAAGAGATATGTAAATTCACTGGTCTCCCACTTTTTCTTACTTATCAAAACATAAAAACTCACTTTCCCACATAACTTCTCTCAACACACACAGTTTCCAAAAATATCCAAATTTCTATAAATTTAGCGGATTTTAGGCAAAAAAAATATTTTTTACATCATCACTTTTTGGAGAATTAGAAGAGGTAGCCCCGCGTTGATATAAGTTTCTTCCGCTATTTTCCGCTTGAAACTCCCGAGAATTCCCAAATGGGCTAGAATGAGCGACTTGCTGCTGTGGGTTTTTCGTGCCCCTGAGGGCAGGAGGAATAGAATATGCCATTGTTTTTCATTAAAAGCATCCTCCCCTAGAAAAACATCATGAACAGGTGCTTTTTTCCGGATTTTGCCGCTTTTTTTCAGATTAATATGCAACACCTCATGAAAAGCCTTTTTTCCGGTGAGTAAGGAGGTGCCTCAACCACCAGACACGAGAAATTTAGATGCTTTTGCGAAGAAATTGATGTTTTCTAGAGTTTTTGCTAACAGTGGAGGTAACAAAGAGGCAGAATGATTGCTCAAAAGAGTGAGATGAGGGTAAGTGCGCGAGGTGGGGAGGTGAGGCGGTGCGCTGCTTTTTTTTGGAGTAGTGTTAATTTGTTGAGGGTGGACGCTGGTGATTTCCCGGTATTTTCCTCCTCTTCATCCGCTGTTTTATGGGTGCGTTGATTTGTTGAGCGTGGAGGCTGCGTATGGTTAACTTTCAGATGGCAGTGTGGGGATTGCTGAAGCGACTTCAATTTAAGATGATCTTTTTAGAAGTCGCTTCAGACATTAAAAAAACACGGAAAATTGGGATTTTGGAGGTAGGAGGGGTCCTGAGGGGTCCTCCGAAAGGACTCACTGATTTGCGCTATTCACAAAAAAAAATTGGAAATCAAAAGAGGTGAAACATACACACGGAGATAGTGAGACACACACACACATATATATGGAGGGATAGATTAGATAGAGCTGCATAAATAGAGATTAGAGACACACACACACCTTGAGATTGTATACACACACACCTTGAGATTTTATACACACACACCTTGAGATTGTATACACACACACCTAGAGATTTTATACACACACACCTAGAGATTATATACATGCACAGAGATTACATGCAGATTTACACACGCAGAGAGATCAGATACAGATGCACATATACACACACACAAAGATTTATGGAGATATATTATATAAAGAGGTACACGCATAGAGATTAGATAAAGATTCACGCACACACCTAGAGATAAATAAGGTACACATACACGCAGATTAGATGCAGATACACATACACAGAGATTAGACACAGAAACACAGACACAGACAAACGCACACATACACACATCATGACTTCCACTGTGATGTTCTCTTTCACACAATCTCAGCCAATGCTCTAGAGAAACCCATATACTCTCTAAGTAAACTTCAAGAGATTTCCGGTGTTTTCATGCTATAGAAGCTGATTAACGCTGCAAATTAGGAGATTTCTTCTTCTCTTCCCCCGCAAAATCTGCAGAAACCTAGTGTGTATGGGATGAGGAAGAAGATTGGGGATTAGCAAGCTAATGTAAGCTACTGAGCTTTGTAAAACAATGAAAGATGTGTGTGTGCACACTCAGTAGCAACCGAGTTGAGCTAGATTTTCTTCTAGATAGCAGAAAAGCTAATGTTAGCAGCATCCATACTTTGTCGTATTCTCTAAAAAATAGCTAGCTGTTGTCGATGGCGGCTAGATGCTAGCATTTCATAGGCTCACACACAGACGAACACACAGACGAACACACACCCAAACTAACACACACACACATACGCAACCCAACACACACACCAAATCAACCACAGAGACCAACTCAAACACGCACACACAACCCACTGTCACGCACACACACGTTGATTTCCTGCTTTACTTCCGAAGAAAGAGGCAAAAATAGAGGAATAATGAATAAGCAAACTCGCCGACAAGAAGTGAACAAACTAGTCATTCACTGCTTCTCTAGCTCCAGCACGTTAGTCTATCAAAATCATCTTAGGAGCTCTAGTATAGTGAGGAAACCCTGGCACACACACGCACATCTTCAATGCTATCAGAGCGATCTCTGCACACACATAATATGCTATAAAAGTGAACACCCGACACATACACGCTCAACGCTATCAAAGCGAGCTCTCCACACACACTTTCTATGCAATCCAAGCAAATTCTCCACACACACACTATGCTCGTATAGCAAATCCTACACGCACACTAAATGCTATCAGAGCAAAGATACTGCGGGCTTCTGCCAGCGTCGCTGAAGCTAACATTTTCTTCAAATTCGATGATGATTGCATCATCTACATCTTCCTGGCGGCAGTCTATGAAGCCATAATGACAGTCGATTTGTTAGGGGAAATGCACGCTCAAGAGCTTTCTTTGAGGTCAAATCCTCATCGCACACACACTAATTTGAGTGCGTAAAGTAGGTGATACACAGAGTACAGACACGCACACACACGTACACTCTCGCATAAAGCGACTTATTGTACACTAGCAGATTTGATACACTAGTAGACACACACACTATTAGAGACACAGCGTAGTAGGTACAAGCAACAGCACATACATGCACCAGCACACACACAAGCACATACAAGCACCAGCACACACACAAGCACATACAAGCACCAGCACACACGCATAAACCCCAACACCAGCACACACTAGCACATACATGCACCAGCACACACACAAGCACATACATGCACCAGCACACACACAAGCACATACATGCACCAGCACACACGCATAAACCCCAACACCAGCACACACACAAGCACATACATGCACCAGCACACACACATAAACTCCAACAACAGCACACACACTCAAGCAATCGCTCATTGCTGAAAATTGCACCCATCAAAAACCCTCATATCAGATAAACACACACAACTCTTCATGGATCGCAGAAAACTACACACGAAACACCTCCGGAAAGCAACAAACTCCCTCTTCATACAACAAAAACACCCAGAAAACAGCGAAAGCTTATAATTTTTAAATGTTTCTTCCTTCAATGCAGCACCGCACACCTAACAAAGGACTCAGGAAAGAGTTTGCGTTAGATAAGAAGAAGAAGCCTGCTTTAGAGAAGAAGACATTCGCACACACACCTTCACCTAAGCTAGCCCTAGAATTCCACAAGGGAATTAGCTCCAACAGAGAGTTTTACTACATAAATAACAGCTTCTACCGGACTGAAGCAAACCATCTAAAGCGACCTACAAGGGGCGGAGCCTCAAGTTTTCATGCTGCTGTGAAAACGTTGGAGTGCGCAGATACAAAGCTGAAGACGCCCTTAAAAGAGCCTGTCTAATCATCGACACACACATATATCCTTCAGTCAAGTAGATTTCACGATTTTTGGAGATATCGTCGCAAAAGAAAAATCACATCATCTGCAAAACAACTCCTCCCTCATCTTCTTCGCGATGCTTTCTAGCGTTTCATCCTTTAGTGAAGCAGCCACAGTGCTTCATATAGGGAAGTAGCAGCAAAAAAGGCAGCAGCACACTCTCGGTCATTGTACGTACTGTGTGCAGTTACTACATGTAAAGTATCCTTGGGGGGAGGGGGAGAGTGGGAGGAGACGAGCGAAATTGGGGGGGAATGGGCAAAAGAGGGGGGGAATGGGTAAAAGATGGGGGGCATAAGGGAGAGTGAGGGGGGAGACAAAAGGAGCTTAAGGAGGGAGAGAAGCAAAAGGGGGGTGAGGGACCGGAGTGAAAGCGGGGGGAGGAGAAAGGGGGAGTGCAAAGATGAGAAGCACACACAGTGAATAAGCATAACCGGCAAAAGCCACACACACGCAAGAACAAATCAATACGGCAAGAAAGTACGTGAATCCTGCACTCACACACTTCAATCAAGTGGTTTATTCTTCCAATCTCCTCCCAGTAAAGAAGTCCTCGCTAGCCCCCCAAAATAGGAACCACCTACTAGTCTGTCGAATGAGCACTCTTGAAATACACACACTCAAAACACACAGAAAAAATCATTTCTCGAGGACGTATGAGAAACTTCTTGCTCTCCTAAGAAACTCCTTCAGAATCCCCAAAAAACCACTCAAACGACGCCAAACCCTCAAACACATGAAGACGCAAAAATCATGCACACATACACATGTCCGCAGGTACAAGTAAGCACACACACACATTCCTACAATCATGAACCAGTACTGTGCGGATGATGCTTTAGTCAGCAAGAATATAAATAATGAATAGAGAGCATAGAAGAGGGGAGGGGAACACACGTAACAAAACCTCCCGTAGGAGAAACAACGCTACTTTACCCCCTCATCCGCACACAGTAGCAGAGCATTTAAAAGCATTAAAATCGTACAAAACAACCCTTCAATAAGCTAAAGAGAGGAGTGGCGTGTGTGTGCAGGCACCTCCAAATTAAACAAGCTAGTGTGCTATGTTTTCGTGTGTACACACACCTCTAAAGCAAGCAAGCAAGCTAGAGTGTTAAGCGGGGGCACACTTGCATCTACAAAACAACTAAGATAAACACTATTTATATACAAACAACGTACTCACAACACACAAGTACATGCTATGCACTTCAAACATATACATGTGATGCAATGCACACACCTGCTGCACCACACACACAATATCACCCTTCACATACACCCTTAATACTGAGGTGCCGACTTTTCGCTGCTTTCCCTACAGGGTGAAGCGCAGCTGCACTGAACTGTGTAGTGCCCCATTTCACCGGCCTCCTGAAGGAGGGAATCTTCACAGGGGAGAGTTTTTAATGATACGCCGCCAATCTTTTGAGGCAAAGGTTGCTGTATGTCGTCAGGTAAATGTGAAGACTTAGTGAAGGGCTGCTGTAGTATGCGCTGTTCAGCATCTTGCAAGGGCAAAAAAGTGTGAGAGGCAACCATTTGGCTGTCTGCGTTAACTTTAAAGATCAAATCTGACTGCAAACTGAGATTCTGTAGGGGGGAGCGGGGGGTGAGTGGGGGGTGAGTGGGGGGTGATTATGTGCGGAGACGGAGGGCGGCAGGCGAGGCACAGTAGGTGTGGAAAATGTGAGAAGTGAGGGGAGGTAGCGTGCATCCAAGGCTACGCACATACACACACGCTAGCATGCTAAATAAACGAAAAACATCCATTATCCTTAGAAGTGACACACACCATTACAAAAAAACCCACTTCAATTGAAGATTCCTCCCCCCATTGTGGTGTACGTACAACCCCAGAACTTGACACACAAGCATCAAATCCTTCTGCAAAGACTCGCACGCAAGTAGAATAACTCTCTCCCCTTACGTTGAACCCACATACACACACACACACACACACACACATGAAGGGTGGATAAGTTACCGGTAAGCTGGAAACTATTCGAGGAGTCTCTGAGTGTCTCCAGGTATGCCGTTTGATAGGATAGGCATTCTCACCAATATGTGTGAGAGGATGATAGCTTTCAGGAATTGAAGGAATATGACTAAGAAAAGCAGAAAGAAGAGTGTAGAAATATGCAGAGCAACACACATGCAGCGAGGGGGTGTATATACACTGGCGAATGGACAAAATCCGCTAATACACTCAAAGAAGCTTTTGAAATACAAGCGAGAAGCTATAAGCAGAGATGGAACAAGAAGTTAATACACACGCAAAAAAGCCTAGGATACCAAGATACTCACACACACGTCTATCATTTACCAGGAGACACATTTTCGATATCTTTACTCTTATGAAATCCTCCTTGGAGAGATCAATTTTATGGCACACACACGCACTAATCCACCCCCACGGAAACATGTTTTACTCCATCCCCACACACACGCACACTAATCCACCACTAACCAACCCCACTCCCATACTCATACACTCTATTCCAACCCCCCCCCCCCACACGCACACCACTTCACAAAACCCCCCTCCAAGCACACCGTTCTACACATCTTCTCAACGTATCATCAGCAGTTGAAAATGGCAATGCCTTTGGAAAACTCGCTTCTTCCTTATCACTTCTCCCCCTGAGTGTGTGTGCATAGTCCACCGGAATATGTAAGCCTTCCGAGGAGGCTCCTCCGGCAGACTTCTCTTGAAAACGCTCAGAATCTTCAAAATGAGGGGAATAAACAAAGCTATTCATACCGTCTATTTCACGGTTATCAAAAGCTTTGATATTAGGTAAAACCTATAGGATTAGAAACGAATATTATGAGGGAAGGAAATGCGGGGGGGGGGGGAAATGAGGGGGAAATGAGAAGGAAAATGGGAGAAAATGAGAGGGGAAATGGGGGAATATGTGGGAAAAAGTGGAAAAAAGGGGGAAAATGGAGAGAAATAGGGGAAAACAAGCGGAAATAAGCAAAAACATCAAAAAACCAGGAAGCTTTAAGAAGGGTTGAAGACTAAGAGCCACACAAAAATCGCATGCGAAGATGATGTAGAATCTCCAAGTTTTGCTAAGGCCAAATTGCCACTCTTCTTCAAGATACTCAAAAGAAGTACTAGACACACACACGCATATGCACACACATATGCATACATATAGACTCACACAAACCAAACCTTATGCGAGAAGGTAAAAACAGCTAAAAATATAGATTCCTGGGAAATAACATCAGCGAGCTGCTCCAATTCCTCTTCTAAACCCTCTCTATCACGCACATCCATCACCATGACTACGCGTCATAGTGTGTCTTACAGCACAGAGAAGTCACCTTGTATCTGTGCGTGAGCGTACTTGTGATTCTAATTCTTAAGCTATAGTCCACTAAGAGAATTCCAACATATTTCTTTCACTCGCTCCTCTCTTCTTCCCTCTATCTCTTCATACTCCCTCTTGAGTGTACGTACACAACAGCTTACACACTTCCACGCAACAAACTTCCGTTTGAAAGAAGCATTTGACTACTTTCTGCAGGCTACTCGAAAAACACGACACACAAACACACATATAAAGCTCACCTGAGGCTGGTGAAGATTCCTACAGTAGTCCTGTATACAAGGACCAGCACATGGGGGTGTATATACACCCCGCGGTGGAAATATCGCCATGCCTGGGGGATGGTAGAGGTAGTCTGGATGATTCATGTGAAGATGAGACATGTAATCACCTTCCCTCCCGTTGATAGTTAGATGATTCGTACCGCCAATCATATAATGACCTCCAAGCTCTTCAGCGCTAAGCCATTTAGAGGTGTGTAGCAGATTCTGTGGGGGTAGGGGGAGGGAGGGTTGTGCAGGCATGCACAGCGTAAGTTGAATCGGGGGGGAGAGGCGGTGGGTGTGTGTTGGGGAGGGGGATGTACATATGAGAGAAGCATGTACACTACGAGTATCCTGTTGAAGTCGGCGATAGAGTCCCGTGTGTGCGCGCATGTTAGTTGGTGTGTGCGTGCATGTGTGCATGGGAAACATCACACCTTCTCGAGTGTATAGACAAACGCATGCATGCTGTTCCGCACACTAATACTACGTGCGTGAAGAAGGCTTTGCTCGTTCGTGTGTATTCTCGCTACCCCTCAAAGATGCTTGTGTGTGCAAATTTAGTGAGAAAAGCTTGCAACTACGCTTTTTAGATGGATTCTCATCTTCTGCCAAGCAGCTAAGAAGGCAGGCATAGAATCAAAGGCACGCATGTAACTACAAAATCGAGAAATAAAACATCCACTACATATGGGGGGAAAACATCGAGTACACTTAGTATTATAATATGGAAAGTAAGCAGCCACGCTGTACGTACACTGACGATAAAGCTAATAAAGCAAAAGTTATCTCCTGGATTATACTCTACAAAAAACCATCACAACCACATGCTGGAAGGGCTCACGCACAAAAGCATACAGATATATACATTGAGGGCAGTACACACAGTAAGGGTAATACCCACAGCAAGACCAACACACACAGAAAGGGTAATACCCACAGGAAGATTAACACACATAGTAAGGGTGACACCCACAGCAAGACCAACATACATAGTAAGCATAACACACTTAGTGGCACCTACAAACAACAAGAGTAACACACACAGCGGTACCTACACGCATCATGAGTTATCCACAGTTAAACCAACACACACAAGTCAATAGGCGCAGTAACGTGCACAAACACACACACAAACAAACACAATACTACACAGACACAAAAGATTAGCTCTTCTACTACAACTCTAAATAAAGCTTCTGAATGAGTGTATCTACAGCCCTCGTCTTCCATCCTTCGAGCTTAAACTGTGAGGAATCTCCAAACAAGAGGAGAATCACACATTCTCACCTTAAACGCCAGATTCTGCTCTTCATAGTATCCAGGAACAGGTATATAACTGAAGAGAGGAGTATTCCTGAAGAAGGGGAATGCAGCGGACACACACAAATTATATACATTTTGAAAGTGATATTAGCAAACACTATGGGGTGTACATACAGCCAGAAAAAAAACCCTATATAGTCAAAATGAGAGCATTTTCCTCATCAATGAGAAGCAGAAAATACACACACACACATTTCAGAAAAACAACGTGTATTAACCAATCACATCCAAAAACGCAAACACACGATGATACATATATGTGATGATACACACAACTAAATACTCACGAACAGAACACAGAAAGCGCACACAACAAAAACAAACAATAACAAACACATATGACAATAATACGCCACTCAATACACACACACACACACACAAACACACACACACACACACACACACACACACACACACACACACACACACACACACACACACACACACACACACA
>JADHZB010000254.1:0-11845 GCA_015657535.1 Nephromyces sp. MM_2019 | reverse complement strand
AGCAAAAAAATTGATATGCTAGTGCTTGCAATGTTAAGTAAATTTTTTACTTGACTCCCTGCCTAGTCTGCGGTCCATTCTCTCGTGACTCATTATCTTCATTGATCCCTACAAACATCCTTTTAAACAGAGCGGTTGTTCATAAGCCACGGAATATTTTTTGTAGGAATTACAAGCTTATTTTAAATTTCATAAAACAATATCTGGTTATTTATCTTCATCAACTGAGCTCCTTTCGTTGGATGCATTACGGAAGTATTGTAGAGCACTTTCGCTTATTCCTTCCAGTGGCCAAAAAATGCTTTCTATTCTAAAAAACTCGTTGGTTACCGGTTTAAGCGAGGAAGATATGATGATACGAAAAAAAGAGCTTGATTGGCTATCTCAAAATTTTTGGATAATTTCTACTCAGGCTACTGTTATTGCGGGATTTTCCTCGCACCAATTGGCGTCCTCGTATTCATGCCGCAATATATCATGTGTAAGCAGTACCATTTATGCGCTGCTCGTAATAACCACTCTGGTGCTTTCTGTCTTTATAATAGTAAGAGCTGGATTTTCATCCATTCTGGCACCAGGTGAGTATATAGGCGATGGCTCCGAGAAATAAACACAGTCGCTCAGGAATTAAAGATATATGTAAGGCATAACAGATTAATTATAGCATGCGAATAATGACTGCAGATGCTAATTCGGCTATGCATGATAGTAGGTGTGTAAACAATTGTTACAGTAGCGTCACAAGTAATGTGAGAGGAATGCCAGCATCCATGCATGCTTTCATACGGAAGCTCCTATATTAATTTAGTGTATAGGACTGGAATTTTTACTGAACAATGTGGGGGAAAAATACAAAACAAGATTTGCTTGTTTCGATAACTATAATAAATATATACTTATTAAAAAGTTGAATATCAAATTGCACTCTATACGTACACGTAGCACCTGGGGATGGAGTATCTGAAATATAATAACCCTTCTTCGGCATTAGAAAGTGCTAAATGGTGTAATGCATACGAACAATTCTTAGAATGGTGGATCCCAACGCATCTAGGAAATGCTGAGAGCTAGCAGAGAACAAAAATATGTTCATAAAGGGATGGAATGATGCTTAACCCGTACTTCTTTTTATTTAGTTTATACCCACAAGATGGATCATCAATTCAATAACAGCAAATCCTTATGTTGTACCTCGACATTATTGCAGGGGCATTTTCCCCCACTTCATACTTACCTAAGGTTACGTTTTTTAAGTTGGTTATAATGCAGCTATTGAAATCCTGATTTTTCCAAAGCGAATACTCAGGTTGAATATTCGTGCGCAGCTACTGACCATAGTCATCAAAGAGTAAGGCTATGTAGTATGATGAAGTCACCTGCAAGGCCTTGATGCCATATAGGTAAATAGTGGCGTACAGTAAACAAAGTGAAAGGTTATTGAAGTGTCGAATATGTTAAATCATACATTGAAATAAATCTTGCGTCACACCATAGCCTAAATGACAGAAACAAACATACAATGGATATCCTACTTTCTGATTGTTGTACCTCGTAGTTTTATGTTCATTTGCCACACATGTAAAATGTGCATAGGAAAATCTGTAAAAGCAGCTAGTTTACATATTTTTATCCTAAGGATCCGATTACGGCTGGAAGGTTATTCAGAGAAATAATGAGTTTCTTGATGAGAAGGAAATTACATTAACCAGATTTGCCTACGTAACTCAATACAATGAAGTATTTAGTTTGTAATAGTGGGGTCTCTTCTTTACAACTATTTTATGTAATGCATTCACCTATAATGACATTATTGATGATGTTTAGTGTAGAAATAATTGCCAGGCCAATACTTGCGCAAGTTTTCTCCACATTATAAACGAAAAAATTAGCGATATATAAAACAACCCTGTAGTAAAGGGCCAGTAAAAATAAATGCTACGATAAATACAAGGTCCGAGAAAACAATCGAAGCAGCGTAATGAAGACCATGCTTAGATGAAAAGCATCTGCTATGCCTTTTACTATCAGGCAGCACTCGTGAAACTATAGGTTTGGTGGATATTGGTTTTTCCTAACAAGTTCTGATATAGTACTACATTGTAGTTCAAGCAATCTGAGAGTCATGAGTGAGATAAATGTCAAAGAAGATAAAGTGTTATGCTGTTCGTGGTAATACGCAGTAGAGGGTCTCGTAAGTTTTTCTTTATAGTAATGCATCAAACCAACATTTTAAATGATTCAACTTAACTGTGAGCCCTTTATGGGCAGCTTTTTGCGTACTTCCAATAAAAATATATGCAGCAGCTCTGAATGTGGTTACAACATGCCAATATGAAAGATAACTGAAATATTTGTTAGAAGTAGTTGCACTATGATGCTAGCAATTATCGGCCACGATAAAACATAGAACTAAGCGCATACCACTTTTGTGCTAAGCATGTACGCCGATATAAAAGGGAAGCAGCGACGGCATTAGAGCTCGGATTCTTGGCATGTTAGTTAATGAGAAAAGCAATGATCTGAATGATGTTACAAGTGCCAAGTTTTTTTGAAGAGCACATGAATTGTAATGGAATCGGGTGAGCTCTTCAAAGAGCAGACACCTCAGAAAGGGCGTAGGTAGTTATAACTTTGCTATGAAAATACTTGCCCCATTTATGTTGGCGCCACTATGTGACACACTCTATGAATAGAAGCAACTACTATAAATTTTTCGAGTGCCTTTACCGAGCAAGACATAATGACTGTGGTAGTCTTTTTTATAGGTTTAGCCCTCCGGGGTACCCATGGTTTTATTTCCATGACTCAAGCAATCAATTATCTTAGAAAGGACCAGGACAAGGTGCTGTGGAGCTTTATTTTGAACTTGGTTACATTTATGTCATCAACGTTTATGGCAATTCTTATTTCAGGGAAGAGAGCCGATAGCATCTTAAAGTCGGAACTGGTACTGTTATCGGTATCCTTCGCATTGCTAATTGCAACTGTGAGGCTGGTTTATCGGTTTTACTATGAGAAGTACGTGTCATGTAAAATAATCAATAGCTTAGTGACCATTTTAATCAGCTCAAACAAAAACAAATCATGCTTGGCTAAGCATTAGATGGCAAACCCACTATATACATCCACTGCATCGAATACTTCCATACGCTTCGTGTTCCTACAAGCATATTCTTACGACTCTAGTTTTTCGCCTGTGGTTGTCTCAACACAATGGCAGCATATCGTTATACTTCCCCAAAAAAATCTCCAAAGAACTGTACGGCTCAAATATTATACCGCAATCGAATAGTTCGGTATGTAATAAATAACTAACTTAGTGCAGATACATATATCGCATGATTATTTATGTGTAAAGTTCAACATTATCAGAAAAAAAATTACAAAAGCAACAGAAGATTAACTTGAAAATGTATGTTTAGCATCTTGTTGAATTGCTATATGCAAAGCGGAATAGCAGCTAGCTTGATTTTGTTAGTAGCTTCCCTGCCAGGTCTGCGGAAAAAACCTAGTCACCTTTCATAGCACTTGCGTGATGAGTACATGAAAATTGCACCAAATTTTAAATCATCCAAAATTGTTGCAAATTCAGCAGATAATGCAATATTTATCCCTGCATGTGGTCAGCTACATTAATCCATGCTTCCCAAGAGTGATAAAAGCACAAAAGTGTGAGTGCAACTGTCAGTCTACTTCAGAAATACAAGGATTTCACCCTTGTTTTTATATTTCAGAACGGTAGTAAGTGGTGTGCCCTTGATCGAAGAGGTGTATAAAAAGGTTGGAGACTTAGACTCAATGGCGGCAGTGTCATTTCAAAGGAATCGAACTAGAACCAACTAAGAGTTTAATCGACAAGGCAAACCTTAACTTCAGTTACATAACTTGTCAAGGCTTCTCCGGGAAAAAGCTTTTTTCAATAAGGCAAATTTTCAACAAAATTAGAAAGCCTTGTTAGAATATGATGGGCTAGAGCAAAGGAGTGAAATGTGCAACACGAAATAAGAAATTAACAATACTTCCTCAGATACAACGCGAAAATTTACCATCTAATAAAAAAAAAATTCCCACGCCTACTGCATGCAACGAAACCTTCGTTAATAAATATTACATCACGATAATAAACAGAAATCCTAAACTATTTTTTATTGAAAAGTTTATAATTAAAGAAACTACACTTCGTCAGCTACAAAATAAGCGCCATCACCTTTCAACCGTTGCTCTAAGGCTACAGTTTCCTCTGTAATACTTGCAATTAAAATGGGAATAGTGAAGGAATGACCTAAACATATTACACTCGGCGTTTTAGTGGAAGCCCCTCAAATAATGCTTGTAACGGTTTCAACTACATGAGCAATCATAGCGAAGTTGTTTCATTACAAGCGAACAATATTTAGGAAGCATTAAAACGCAGCATTTTACATTAAGCTCGGCAGCTTTCATAGTCCTAAAAAAACTGCATCACTTCGCCATCCAATTAGAATGCTCAAAATGCTTCGTCGTATCTCTTCCATCAGATGCAAAAGCAACCTTTCATCACGCTGAGAATATTATGAAACCATCCTAACTCGGAAATATTTCCGTTTATTGGTCAAAGTTTACCCAGTAGAAACCAAGTGAGCTTTCCACCTGCTATATATCATTTCGCTTAGAAACTCTGCAGGTTGATTCACAGGCAAGTTAAAATTGCTACAGCAAAAATATTAGAAAACACCCTAATGTTAGCAATTTACTATTGGGATATACCTAAGGCTACTAGAAAGCCTTGGATAGGTTTCGAGGGAAACTTTCCTTTATCCAGAAATTGCCTTGTTTCAAACTTTATAATTTTCTCCTCATCTTAATTCGTCATGAAATAATCAATTTAAATTCAAAAAGCTTATTGTTCATTCATGCAAGAAACGTGAAGACTAACTCAATTTAGGAATTGCTAATAAGCACGAGTGCTCAATTTTACAAAGTAAGATGTATGAGGGTAATTTTCTGGTAGCTCATCCTTAATATGTTGAAACAGAAGCAAAAGCATGCTCCATCCGCACTATAGTTTCTTCTTTTTGACCAAAATAGTTGGAGTTATAGAGCAAGGCACAAAGAAAACGACACAAACATGCTAGATATATTAATTTTTCCACATAACAATGTAAATTTCTTGTTAAGCCTTAATTAGTAGCATTTCAAACTAATCATACTTTAATAATCTGCTCAATAGTGTTGTCTCAAACACTAACAAATTTCCATGCCACCCCTCAACACTCTTGCATATTTCAGTGCTCATTCAGCACCTTCAACAAAGTTTTAATGATCGCAAAACGCAGGACTATAATTACATTATAATTTTAACTGGATGGCTTCGGGTCCTTCTTAAAGTCGCTCATTACCACGTGAGCAGTTCCTTCGTTTTCCTCATAGATATACAACACTACACTGTTGTTCACAATTGCCATAAGCATGAAACTAGGAGTTATATCAGAGCTATATGATTGAGGAGCACCCGTGGCTGAACCAGGGTTGATAAAGTATTTTCCATCGACCTCAAAAACTACGCTCTTGTGCGTATGGCCATACACTAAAATATCGCAGTCTAAGCGTCGCTGGAAGCTCATTAAGGCATCATTCTGACCCCAAGGTACTATTTGATGCCCATGAATCAATCCGACTTTAATTTCTCCTAAACCAATGATACACAAACAATTATTAGTACTACTAATTTTAGGATTCGGCACATCGGATCATATGGGTAAAGCATTTTATCTTAAGCATTCAACAAATAAAAAAAAAACGTTAAAAACATATACGCATCAATTTGCAAATTGGAGAAATTAAATTGCATCAAAAACATCTCTATCTAAAGGGGGTTCAGTCCAAAAGTTGGACGTGTTTTTATTTTCAATGGTTAAGCATAAATCAAACAAATTATTAGTTACAAGTCTATTTTTTTATGAGATGTAGTGTATGCTGTATCAAAAATATATTAACTGAGATCCTAATTGCGATATAATCATGAAATCTTTGCTACTAAAGTGTGTAGCAATTTGAGGCCAAAAATATAATCCCGATAGTATTAAAAGCAGAGACCCTACTTGTCAAATTTATCCAAGTACCTCAAAATCAGGTACTTTAAGCAATATATCAAAAGCAATAAGAATTCCTCCTTCTCAGTAAACAAAATTATAAAAATAGTCACACAAAATTCTATTTGTTTGCTATTAGACCCTATAAGGTAAGTACTGGCTCGTAAATTAAGCAATCTTTCATACTTACCTAATTTTAAAAGTTTATAGTCTGGAAAGTCAAAATCAACATCCATGTCTCCCTTAACAAAATGTACAGAGCTAGATATTTTTTTCAAATAGTCAACCATTTTTGGGGACCCAACGTTACCCGTGCAAAGAACATGGCGTATTTTGTCGGTATTTAATAGTTCCCTGAAGCATGCTGGCAAGTCTGGAGCTCTATCCGGAACGTGAAGATCCCCTATCAAGAGTACAAGATCACCGAATTCCGTAAAATTTGACCCCATTTTTTAGTACCAAATTAGCCTTCATAAAAATAATCGAGCAGCGACTGCTGGTATAGACCCCTACTCAGAAAAGATAAAATTTCTATGCAGAAATCATTAATTTTCCGATATTAATAAGGACAAAGAGTCAAGAGGTATCCTGGAAATACATCCTAAGAGGAGCCTGTAAAAGCAGGCATCAAAATAGCTAAAAAATTGTACCGATTCAGCAATACGAGGATAAGAATAGCATGAAATCAATCCATAAATGAAATATTCAATATTATGGTCTTCATCCTCCACTGGTTAGATTGGCTGACAAAATTTTCTCCCAAATTATAGCGTTGATGAAAAAAACTAATTGGTAATCGGCATACAGTACTGGACCCTCACACATCCTAGGTACATGTGTAGAAAATAGATTAATTATGAGCTAGTAAGGTACCAGCCGTGATCAGCATGCAGTTTATCATGTAGCAAGCTCTATTATAAGTTATAGATGACTGAACTGAGAAAATTAAGATAATGTACATTATAATACCGGAAACTACCTCAGAGTCAAGCCTAATTATAAATAAAAAATTAACTCTTAAAAATATTTCGCACCCACGGTGGAAATATATCTGTTGTATAACATCCGATATAGTGCAATTTAACGTAAGTATCAACAGGAAGCTTAACCATATGCTAAGCATTTACAAAATCGCATGGATCTACCTGCTCAAATCTATCCTCAATCGGGACTGTAATTCTTAAAAGTTACAGTAAACTCCTCCAACACAAGCATAAAAACTATTCCGCCTATATTAACCCTTTATAACCAACGCCACCCTTTTCTCACTCATTGGCACCTTCCAATCCTAGTCATAGAGAAGTAAATCAACAAAACACCTGCTTTTCTTACCTTTTAAAAGAGTAAAAGTACACTATTAAGTATAGGTATTGTCTAGAAGTTTACTGTGAGAGGGATAGTGTACGCGACACACACCCCCCGATTGATACGACCATTAAAAAGTTATAGCTGCATATACAAATATCGTAGGAGACATCATCTGAAGATGAGTACAGACGAAGTTTTAATATCATAGCACTTTCATGTTAATTGAAGCATATAAAGTGGACTGCAAACTTTGACGCATATTGTGATATAAAGTAGTGTGAAACTCAGTTCAAGAAATAAGTATAGACACTCTACCCTGGGATTCCCCTAGCAGCAAGGGTGCGGCATTATGCTTCAAAAACTCACTTTGGCAAATAGACAAGTTCCACGCAAGCATAGTGACAACAATTACTATCAAATGTCAAAGCCAAAGTATTTCCAACAATATGCATTTGCCACACTGACAATGTACACAACGCAGTTAAGGAATTGACAACAAAAAATGCAATTACCCACGTTCTGACGACTTTTTTGTTAACAGAACTCAGAAGATATGGGAGTATCCCGGTTTATGTCCTGGAAAGATACATGTGCATCCCGTCACGTATGAGCCTGTCTACGCATTTGCGTGGATACGTCGGTGCGCACTGATATATTAGCTGGCAAGCGAATGTATGCATGTTTACGCCATCACATGCGCACATGCAAGATTTGAGACTAAGCAGTGGAGCTCAGTATGTTCCGATGTGCAGGTAACGGGAAATAGAAAGGGGGAACAGCTTCTGATTAGAGTGATACAAAGCAATTGAAGAACAAAACTACTCGCGGTAGTAATCTGCCTATCGTTAGGATAAAGCCAGCAATTGAACAGTAGCAGGCTTACCAGAGCGATATGCGCAGTTGCATTGAGGTAATACGAGATACTAATGTGGTGTGTGGGTGACAAGGGACGGTGCATACAAAAAATTCGAAAAATGTCTTGGGTAGCTGGATAGAAGGAACACGATGGCGTTTATCTAACATTTATGAGAAACGGAAAATTATTTTGTAACCGTTATAGCATGATCAAGCTTATAACATTGACACATTGGCATGTAACCCTCTTGCATAACCCGTATACTATCCTATGGCACTGGAGCTTGTATGGTATCACGCATGATGCTGCGATGCTTCGGCAGCATGTTTGATGGATGTTACGAAAACTTCCAGGGTAGTTTCGAGGCCGCGAGAGCCTACCCTTCAAAAATTAAGGCAGAGTGATACAACAGTCAAAGGCTATATTGGGGTACAAGTTGTACAATTTGGCTTCTGTACACGATGTGTGGTATATTTTACCTCTATTTTGTGCAGCGCACTGCACCTTTACTGCATGCTAAATACTCTACCTTTACTCTACAGTTTGAAGTAGTTAAGATGCATAGGCTACTGTATCACTAGGCGCCCCAAAAACTACGTACTCAACTGCGTAATCGCTTCATGGTATCCTTGTGATTGAAGCAGATTGCCTTGAAGATAGCAGTTGTTTCCATGTCACCCCATATCTCGCTAGCTGTGTTTCTGCCTTAAGATGGTATTGTAAAACTACAGTATTCTTATTAGTGATAGAAAAGAATTTAAAGATATTTATACCACTGCCTGCCATATATGAAAAAGTTGTTTACTTTTGATACCCGCGGACTTTTATACATCTTAAGGACTGAAATATCGTATCATTTATATCTTAACGAAATGTATTATAACTTGGCAGAGTGACGGCTGAATACATAGAGTGCAAACTTTTGGAGTATGCGCATAACGTATATCTTTGTATTCAACGTACGCACATTAATGGATTAAATGAGTTTCTGAAAGACGAGTATTTTATTATTTGTAGATTTTGATATATTCTGATAAATTTTTTTTAGCGTCATTTCAAATATATTTCTCTCTGAAGTGGCGGGGAAGGATGCTTTAGATAGCTTCAAAGATGGTGGATAAACCGCGTTGTTCATACGTGAAATTATCTGATGGTCAGGTCGTATATCTACCCCCTGGCGATTCTGAGGCTGATATCGACGGTACTGATCAGAATGGAAAAAATTCTAAAAATGTGAAAATAGAGAAGGTTCATAATGTATGGGGTTCTTCTGCGGGAGCTGGTAGTGACTTTTTTGATATATACAGGAAGCATCGCTATGTTGAAATGGATAGGCAAGAGAAAATGGAACGTGATTGGTTGAAAGCTTATGAAGGTAATTTATTCCAAAAGACTCGTGAGAAGGTGATTGATTCGACGTTGCAGAGGCAAAAGCAGCGGAATAAAAAAAGAGTTTCGAAAAAATTAAGGATGAGGGATAAAAAGAAAAGCAAACCAAATGTTGATGACGGTGCTGTGCAGGAGTCGTTTGGTAGTGAACGGGAGAATATCAGCGAGTCTTTACGTGTGTTCCATACCTCAGGTAATAAAATAGAGGAACAAGAAGCAGCTGAAAACCGGAAAGATGCCATTGAATACCTCCCTTCGAACCGGTTGCGTAATCCAATGTTCAAGTTGGACGAGGAAATGAAATCTTCCCATGGTAAGGGTGCTATTTTCAACGTTATGAATTGAGTAACATGTGTTTCAGGCAGCTGGTTGTCCCTGATTAGCTTTTTAAAATGAATGACTGAGACGAAGAATGCTTCCTTCTGCAGGTTTCAGTTTTATCGCTTTGTGCACAATGTGTGTGGCAATGTACTGTTCTTTAACTCGATTTTTTCATTACAGTATATGAGCTCTTTACATTTTAATTCAACAATTATTTTTGCATTGACCATTCTGTCTGTATTTCGAAGCTCTCTTGCCAACAGTATTCTACAAGCCATATCTTATGCATTTCATAGATACATTAATACCATAATATATCAACATGAAATTTTCTTAGTGTTCAACCGGAATAATGCCATTAATCAATTCAGCCATGCGAAATCTCTAATGCTCTTGGGGGAAATGCTGTGAATTTGTTGAACGTGCCCTACTTTGGCAATTATAATACGAACTTATCCGTACTTTATGTAATACATTCCTTTTGCCCTTGATTTTTATCTCATGGAAAAAAGGTTCACTTGTCATGTAGAGCTTTATTCCACTGCCTTGAGCTTAGAAGAACGGGAGCCTCTCACTATTTGCCCGAAGCAGAATATAGATGCTGGAGCTGAAGGAGACTTAAATGTTTCTATGGACTGTGTAAACCCTGCACAGCAATCCTTGCCCAAATCTATAGCTTTCAATGTGATTATAAAAGACCATGACATCTAGGCTAGCGTTTGTAATCATTTCATTTTCAGATGAATTAAAAACATTCATCACTCAAAGGTGCAACCAGTAGGGTTTTCTAAAATGCAAATGTTTTTTAATCTAAGACTTATGCTTCTAATTAAATAATTTGTATTGCCGAATTAGAGGGCTCGGAGTGTAGTTTTTGGCAAATATAGAGAGTTCATGATAAATTTTCTGTAGCCATTTATATGACCTTACACAGCTTCTACTTGTATTTGGTTTTTTTGTGCTGCAGACCCATTGTATAATAATCTGCTACCATTGAATAATGATAAATATTTGCAAGGCCTAGACTTCGTTACAAGCCATATAGTGTTTTGGATATATTTTGAAGAGGGTGGGATAAAATTAGGTAACTCACGCAGATATGAAAATGATTAAAGTACTATGATTCGTGAGGTAGAGCTTGTGGAAGCTGTAAAAGCGAACAAACTTGGTAGAGCTTAGCAGGAAGCCCCTAGCTTGTCATAAAGTAGCAAGCAAATCATACCTTGCCTACTCCCGCTCAAGGAATTTTCAACAACATTGCAGGTACCGTAGAAATGCATAGAGTTATCACTTTGCTCGATCGGGAAGTACATAACGAAGTATTTTCATTGTTGCTATGGATTCACAGGGTACATGCGGGGCACTGGAACTCAGGGGATATAAAATGAGTGAAGAAGTCCTTAATGCGTGCTGTAGTATTTTGATGTTCGTCAGTGAACTATTTGGTGTAATGATGTAACAAGCAACTCTTATGCTTTTTGTTTTCTTAGTTATCCTACAATATGAGAGCGAGATGTAAAATATAGTTGCAATATTTTGCTTGACTCCGAGTAAATGCAGATGTCCAAAGTTAACTCCGTGCTTATCCCAACATGGTGTACAAGTACTAGCAGAGTTCTAACATTAGTGCATAATTTTTTGCAGAAGGCATGAACCGGGTGAGGAGTTCATACTAAAAGAATATTTCAATTTAAAGCTTTGATAAGAGCAAAATGGAGCTAATATTATGTGAGCAAAGTTTAAAGGCGACAGGCGTATATCTTCATGCATAAAAAAAAATACGAAGCAGAGTGTTGAGTGAATTCAGTAATATATCCCCTGAAGAAATAGTAATTTAATCACTGTATTTTCATAGTATAAATGACATCTTTCATAGTCCTCAATCTGGTGCCTATTCCCT